>QNTS01004313.1:53019-79254 GCA_003317085.1 Hucho hucho | reverse complement strand
GCACACACACACACACACACACACACACACACACACACACACACACACACACACACACACACACACATTATATTGTATCAGTGTGATGCCCCCTGGAGGTGAAGTGTGTCTTTAGCGTTCAGAGACCTTGTTCCCTCCCCCAGGGGAGTGGGATAGTAAAGACAGAGCAGTAACAGAGGAGGAGCGGAGCGAGGGATGCGAGAGAGGGAGGGGAGGACAGGGCTTAGTGGAAGAGTGGAGTGGAGGAAAGGAAGTGAAGTGCTGTCAACGGATATGCTGAAGAAACTGTGTGTTTGTGTGTGTGTGCGTGACCGTGCGTATGTGTGCCAGTGAAACCCCTTTCTTGGACCCCCCCCCCCCCACACACACACAGACACACACACACACACACCCCACATTACTCCTAACCCCCTTACTACCCTTCCAGTCCACTTCTGCCCTCCCTCTCCCTCCTCCCTTTCCCCGCTCCGCTTTTTTACGAGATGTGATATGGGGTGGAGGGGTGGAAGCAGACAGGGTGACAAAGACAAAAAAAAACAGGCATCCTCTCTTTTTCCTTTCATCTTCTCTCAGACATTGTTGTGACCTTGTAATTTTGGTTGTATAATTGTGTGATGTCTCAGAGGGCAAAAGACAGTAGCAGCAAACTCTCCCCATCTCCCTCTCTCTCTCTCTCTCTCTCTCTCTCTCTCTCTCTCTCTCTCTCTCTCTCTCTCTCTCTCTCTCTCTCTCCAATTTGTGCCATTTGCTTGTCTTTGTATGAACACATCATATACATCTGAAGAGGCCCCCGCTAGACACACACACACACACACACACACATCCTCTCTCCCCGTCTTTCTCCCTACCCCCTCTCGTTGTACCCTCCTCCTCCTCCCTCCTCCTCCTCCTCCCTCCTCCCTCTATCTGTGTGAAGGAGGGATGAATTAGAATACGTCGCTGCACCAAAAATTTCATTTTCTGCAGTCTGTGCTTCCTGGGGTGACAGGACATATTTCATCCCACTGTCACAGACATATTAATAAAACATCAGGACCGGGGAGCAGCCGCAATCACACACACACAGACACACGCACACACACAGCCATCATTTCTCCTCTCAATCACTCACCAGCATCTGCCATGAAAATTTCATGCTGTATATAATTTCCACTTAATGTATTGCCGCTTAAAGCGGCGGCGCCTGGACGGGCTGTGTGTGTGTGTGTACTGAATATGAAAGGGTTAATTATATCATGTTTCCGAGAGGGTTTCGGACCCTTTTTGCACACACACACACATGCACACACACACCACACAATGGCCAAAGTGATTGTATGCAAATGTGTACGTGACCCCTAAGGCACCTTTGGCTAGGTCTCTATGGTTATGATAATACATGCTTATTAAGGCAGAGAAAGATTGATGAGCACAGCGATTTACTCACACACACACATACCATTTTCATTTTCTCTGACACCCGCATTCATTGAATTTCTTACAGAGGGGGCCCCTTTAAAAATATATGAATTTTAACACTTTTTGGATGTGTTTGTGTATGTATCTGTTTTTTAATGTGTGTGTGTATTCAGCTGTGTGTTACAGTGTGTGTCTGTGGGTGTTAGGCCTGGTTATCTGGCCTCTCTCAGTCTGCTGTAAATTCATTACAGAAAGAGAAAGAGATGGAGGTATAAAATCAAAAGTGATTGCGGGATGAAAGAAAGAGAGAAAGAGAGGGAGAACTAGGGTTTGGTTAGAATAGGATTAGAGCTAGCTAGCCTTAGCCATCCGGGCAGAGCTTAGCAGCCTAGTGAGCAAGACACACACAAGGTTACAAAAAGTATGTTTATGTGTTTGGTTTGAACTGAGGGTTACTTGGTGAGCTGTGTACAGAGTGAAGCATTATGGGTAATGTATTCTTTTCTCTGTGTTTACTTTTCTCTCAGAAGAGCCATGTGATGACGAAGCCCCCCTTCCTCCTCGCTCTTCCTCCAGGCCTGGCCTCAACGACAAAGAGCTGGCTGACAGAGAACACAGTAAGAACACACACACCAACCCATACCTTCATCCCACCCATGTGTATGTAGCATGTGAAGGCCCCAGACTACCCTTTCTAAACACTCCATCAGAGAAAGAAAGAGAATGAGAGAGAGAGAGAAAGAAAGAGAGAGAGAATGAGAGAGAGAGAGAGCACAGAAGAATAACAAAAACAGCACAGAAGAATACCAGAAAGCAACCAGTAACCAAAATATACAAACCCTCTTAGATAACTTTCTGGATAGCACATCCACTCACAGTAAAGAAGGCTTCAATCTAGCAGCAGCAACTATATATTCAGGAAAACGGCAAAAGAAGCACAACTGAAATTGATAAAAATCTAAACAAAAAACACCACAGATGACAACTGGTTTGATGCAGATCGTAAAATGATAAGGAAAAAACTTAGAGCACTATCCATCCAAAAGCACAGAGACTCAAATAATGGTGAATTACGACTTCATTACTCTGAAACATTAAAACTCTATGAACATATATTCAGAACCAAAAAAGCACAGTACAACAGCAAGCAGCTGACACTAATTGAGGAGTCCATAAACACAAACAACTTCTGACAAAATTGGAAAAAACAAAAAAAATCTAAACAAAGAATTAGCGATACAAAATGGTGACATATGGACAACCCATTTTAAAACACTCTACAACACCGTTCAAACTGACAAAAACGCAGAACAATGCCAAATTCATGAGAAGTTAGATGGATTAGAACAAGCTATAAAGGACAATCAAAATCCATTGGACTCCCCAATTACTGACCAGGAGCTCTATAATAAACTTCAGGCCCTCAAATTTAAAAAAGCATGCGGACCTGGTGGCGTCCTAAATGAGATGCTCAAACTCACTAGTGCAAAATTTCAATTGGCTATATTAAAACAGTTTAATTTGATCCTGAGTGTAGGTTATTTCCCTGACATCTGGAATCAAGGACTCATAACCCCAATCTTTAAGAACGGAGACAAATTGTTCACACAATTACAGAGGCATTTGTGTGAACAGTAACCTGGGGAAGGTTTTCTGTAGTATTATAAATGTAAGAGTTCTACATTTCCTTAATAAGCACAATGTCTTGAGTAAAGGACAAATTTGATTTATACCAAAACATTGCACGACTGATCCTATTTACACCCTACACACCCTAATAGATAAACATGTCCACCAAAATAATAGCAAAATATACGCTTGCTTTATGGACTTCCAAAAAGCATTTGATTCTATTTGGCATACAGGATTGTTCTACAAAGTTATTGAAAGTGGTGTAAGGGGTAAAACATATGACATAATTAAATCAATGTATAGTGGCAATATGTGCAGCATTAAAATTTCCAAGAAAAGAACAGAGTTCTTTAACCAGGGGCGGGGCCTTCGCCAGGGTTGTAATCTGAGCCCTGCACTCTTCAATATTTACATCAACGAATTGGCCACTATTCTAGAAAAATCCTCAGCCCCTGGTGTTAGTCTCCACATTTCAGAGGTTAAATGCCTACTCTTCACAGATGACCTATGCATGGCCTACAGCAGAGCCTGGACCTGCTAGAGCAGTACTGCCAGACCTGGGCACTGGAAGTAAACCCCAACAATACTAAAATAAATATTTTCCAGAGAAGATCCAGATCTCAGGGCATTAGACAAAAGTTCTCAATTGGTACAAAATATATAGAGTACTGCACACACTACAATTACTTAGGTTAAAAATAAGCTCAACTGGACATCTTAATGATGCAGTGAATGAACTGAGAGAGAAAGCACGCAGGGCATTCTACGCCATTAAAAAAACGAATTCAAATTGAAATACCTATTTAAATTTGGCTAAAACAAATTGAATGTGTCATTGAACCAATTGCACTTCATGGCAGCGAGGTGTGGGGTCCACTTGCAAAACAAGATTTCACCAAATGGGACAAACAGACCATTGAAACCCCGCATGCAGAGTTCTGTAAGATTCTCCTACATGTCCAGAGGAAAACTACAAACAATGCATGCAGGGCAGAATTAGGCAAATATCCACTAATAATAAAAACTCAAAAAAGAGCAATTCAGTTTTGGAAACATCAAAAATACAATGACCCCCTCTCATATCATTACCAAGCCCTTCAATGCCAAGAGCTGAGCGAAGAAAAACGTCCCCTCATCCAGCTTGTCCTGGGGCTGAGTTCACATGTTCTACTAACACACTGAAGCCTCAGGACCAGAACATCCAATCAATCAGAATAAAACAAATTACAACACAGTCAAAGCAAACCACATTGCTTATTGGGAAACACAAGCACAAAGCAAAATGCAGTGCTATCTGGCCCTAAATCGACAGTATACCATTGCTAACTATTTGACCATGGTTACTGATCAAAACCTTAGGAAAACCTTGACAAAGTACAGGCTCAGTGAGCACAGCCTTGCCATTGAGAAGGGTAGACACAGGAAAACCTGGCTTCCTGTCGAGGAAAGGCTGTGCAACCACTGAACCACAGCAGAACCTGAGACAGAGCTGCATTTCCTGACAAAATGTAAAAAATATAAAACAATTAGAGAGTGTCATTTCCCCAAATTTGAAACCCTTATTCAAGGTTTCATGTCCTCTACTGTATGATTATTGTTGTTGTTCAATGTGTGGTTATTTTGACCCTTGGTTATTGTTGTTACTGTTGTCCCGTTGACAATTTTGATTCTTATTATTTTTATATCGTAAATATCCAAAGTAAGCTTTGGCAGTATGTACATTGTTACGTCATGCCAATAAAGCTAATTGAATTGAATTGAACTGAATTGAATTGAGAGAGAGAGAAAGAAAGATAATGAGAGAGAAAGAAAGATAATGAGAGAGAAAGAAAGAAAATGAGAGAGAGATTGAGAGAGAGAGGGGGGAGAGAGAGAGAGAGAGAAAGAAAGAAAGATAATGAGAGAAAGATAACGAGAGAGAGAGAGAGAGAGAGAGAGAGAGAGAGAGAGAGGGAGAGGAAGGAGAGAGGATAAATTAGAGAATATAACCATCCAGTGACCAGACCCCAGATTATTTTTTAATCAAATCAGTTGGCATGCTTGTAATTCATAAGCTCCTTGTATTAATCTTGCCTGTACTTGTGCCCTCTCTGATGACATATTAATTTTTCATAAGCGCAGGATTAGACAGCACGCATGTATATGTTTTACTAATATCGCACCACGTCCTTGTAACCCTTAAATGAGTTTTTCCCCCTCTCCCTCTCTTTTTTTATTTTGTTTTGTTCCATCCATCATTTGCCTGATAGACCCTGGCCAATGCATGTCCCCATCACAATGCTTTTTGCTCAATGGAAATTTAAAAGAGAAAAAGATGACACACAAAATATATAATCTGCATCCGTTTGGAATGTAAGAATGATGGTGCATGATCAGAGAGGTGAGGCCTTGTGTTCTAATGGCTAACAGTAATATCCCCTGGAGGTAGCTAGCATCCTGTCTGGCCGTCCCCTTGCTTGGCTTGGCTACATCCAATTTATCCAAATGTCCACTCACATCACATGGCCTGTTTATGGATGAGATGGAAATCCATGCCCAAGATGAATATTACATGGCCTCACTCTCTACCTTGTTCTCCCTCCTGCATGCTATACCTTGCTCCATAATGTTGGGTTCAGTGGAGCAGAAGGAGTGCTGAGAGAGACAGCGAGGGCTATTCGTTTAGCTAGTCAACTATCTCTCAGCTCACACACACACACGCATACACACACACTCACATACACACCGAGCTAGTCATCTATCGCTCAGCTCTATGTCAGTGGCAGGGACTAAAGTCAATGCATTTACACCCCTGTATTACCAGTAGCATCATTACCAGCAGCATGGTCTGATTTGGTCTGGTCTGGTTTAGTCTGGCGTGGTTTGGTTTGGTCTGGTTTGGTCTGGCCTGGTTTGGCCTGGTCTGGTTTGGTCTGGCGTGGTCTGGCCTGGTTTGGTTTGGTCTGGTTTGGTCTGGCCTGGTTTGGCCTGGTTTGGTTTGGTCTGGTTTGGTCTGGCCTGGTTTGGCCTGGTCTGGTTTGGTCTGGTCTGGTCTGGCCTGGTTTGGTTTAGCCTGGTTTGGTCTGGTCTAGTCTGGCCTGGTCTGGTTTGGCCTGGCCTGGTCTGGTTTAGCCTGGTCTGGTTTGGCCTGGTCTGGTCTGGCCTGGTCTGGTTTGGCCTGGTCTGGTCTGGTTGCTTGTTGTTGTGCTCTGCTCTTGCTTTGCTCTTTTCCAGCTTAAAAAGTGAGATTTAGATTTAGTGTGTCCATCTCCGTGCCCAATCTGCGATGAGGATCATTCTAAAACACACAGCAGTAGACTCCGGGGAGGCAGATTAAACACAAACCAAGAGAGCACTGTTTGTTCTCCACATATCCAAGACCAAGATCCCTTAAACAAAGAGTCACAGATAGAGAGAGAGAGATGGAGAGAGAGATGGAGAGAAAGATGGAGAGAAAGAGGGAGAGGTGGAGAGAGAGATGGAGAAAAAGAGAGGTGGAGAGAGAGGTAGATGGAGAGAGAGAGATGAGAGCTTTTCTCTTGCTTCATTGACATTGTCTTTTTTTAATCCAGTGTCATTTTAGATTAATTATAATCCATGTTTCATTTTCCATGCAAATGTCCCTATGTGGATTAATTCCAGATTGCTTTGTGCAGTGTAGAGATGGAGCATGTCAGTGGTATGGCTTAGGGGCCTCTCTTTATAAATATCTTACTAAACAAAGACCCTGCATGAAAATCAGCCTGTCAGCTAAGGAAATTACTGACTCTACCTGCTTCAAATTAGCAAGGAAATTAGTCATTGTTTGTTTGGCCCAATGTTGTTGTATTCATTTCTCATAAAATTTGAATTATACAGATGAGTGAAACAAAACGGAAAAAGTATGCAAACGAGATCAAATCTGGAATATTTTAGATGAACAAATTCCTATTTGCAAAACATGTTTGTTTGCACGGATGTGTCCCATAAATTTAGCCAGATTTGAAATTAGGGTTGGTCAATCTCTGCCGTTCCTAGATGTTAGATTAAAATATATTAAACATATTAGCATATTTAATTATAAGCCTACAGCTATTAGTTTTATTTTGATTTTAATCATTGCGTGGGTGAATGTCTTGGTCAATTTGTCAAATGTGACATCCGCTCCCTTCATATTTATCTCTCATTAAAAACAGGACGAGAATGAGAATATAAAAAAAGGGCAACAAATAAAAATAGATTGCCTAAAAAAATGGCATTAATTAAAATATACTTAATTTGGTCATCAGTTCCCCTCGAAAACATCTAGGTGCCTCTGTCTGTGTGACTTAGTGTGCTGCTGTTTGCCTGGCTGTGCTGCTCTGTCTGTGGGAGTGTAACATTCTAATGTTAGTTCAAAGTGTGGCATTCTAATGTTATCAGGTGACTCTGAGGTCCGGCTAATGCATAACCTTAGACCACTAGGCCTCTAAATCAACCTCTCTCTTTCCCTTTTCTCCCCCCTCTCCTTCTCTTTCTCTCTCTCCCCCACCCATCGCTCTCTCTCTCGCTCTCCCTCAATTCCTCTCTCCCCCTCTCTCTCTCTCTATCCCCCTTTTCTATCTCTCCCCCTCCATTTCGCTCTCTCTACCTTCTCTCTCTACCTTCTCTCTCTCCCTCTCTCCCACCCTCCCTCTTTCGCTCTGTCCGTTGTCAGGGTAAATTTACTGCCCTGTAACCTAAGCCCCTCTGCCAAATCTCAGGACTGCTAAATTGACTACTAAATCCAACCTGCCTCAGACCAGCAGAGCCTCCTTAATAAAATCTTAGAAATATATATTTTTTTACTGTACCCAATATTGTATTGCTCTATTTTAATTTTAATAGATTGTTTATGTTTAAAGATTAGATAGTAGTTATATATTTATAAAGAAAAATGTGATAACACGTGATAACACATGAACCTCTAGTTTTTGTGAAAATGTAGTTTGCTGCGTTAGATTTAGCGTAAAGGGCGCATGCAGAAATAGGTATGTGAGAAAACCATTAGGAGAGATTCTACTGTCGGCATTGCTTTTGAGGAACAATTTAGGGCAGAATTATCCTGGTGTTCAAGAGAGAACTGGATTGGACACACTGGTGTATGTGTGCATGTGTTTGAGTGTGTATCTGTGTACGTCATGCACGCATTTGTGTGTGCGTGTGTATGTGTGTATACGTGTGACTGTGTATACACTTGGCGTCCTAACTACCATTGACAGTAGTAAATAAAGATGGGTGGGTAGCATGGTTGTTTTCTCTCCTGCAATGCAAACGGTCTGAACGTCATAAATCACTTTTTGATTTATCTAATCAGCCAAGGTCCTGCTGTAGCCAGCCATTTGTCATTGTAGGAGGAACCTTGTCAGGCCTGTTCTAGCCTTCGCCTCATCGCCCCACTGCCTCTCTGCCGTGCTGCACAGCATCAGGACACGCAGGGAGAGAGAGAAAATAGGAGAGCAAAAAAGGAGTGTCATTAAGTGTGAGGCTCAGAAACAAAGGAGAATGAGACGTCTCTCTCTCTTTCTCTCTCCCCCCAAATCTTTTTATTTTCTTTATGACCATTCAGGGGCCCAGGAAGAAATGGACAGTGTGTTAGATGGAGATAGATAGCAGAGAATTAGACACCAGCTATCATGTACAGTCAAGTGTATAGATGTAGTGTACATAGTTTCCCTACTCAAGTTGATCATATCAACCCGTGAAAGGCTCTGTTTAATTCCACTTACAATATGGATGAGAGGCATCTATTGTTTTGAATTCCACTGTGTGGGTCTTGAAATGGTCGCATGCATATGATGCGTTTGCGGCGCTCGCCACTTACCCCTGTGTAAAGTGGGTGAAGAGATGTTGCATTTTGTCCATGTTCAAGGTTGCGTGACAGTTTCTTTCTTCAGACAGTGGAGCGCCGCCTTGTCTGTGACGGGGCTATAAGCGTTGATGAAAACAGCATGATGATTAGGAAAATAGATCAGTAGGACACACACACACAGCCGCTATACATTCACATTCAATATGATGACAATCAGTGGGGGCTACGCATCTGTCTTCTCCTCGCCAGATTGTGAGTGTGTTTGCAACTACCTCTTGTCCAGCAATCTCCTCCTCTCTCCTCCTGGATGTAATTTAGTTGTAAATTGACTGGAAGATGGAGGGAGAAAATTGAAAGTTGAAATTAGAAACGGTCATATTAAATGGAGGGTGGGAGGGAAGGAGGGAGTAGAGAAAAGGTCAGGTGATTGTGACGGGTGTGACGAGACCGGACCCAACTGGCCAATGAGCTGGTAGGGTTTACCATCATGAGATGTATGTGACATGGCTCTCACACACAAACACACACACACACACACACACACACACACACATATATATGGACAAACATTCCAGCATGCACACACAATCACAGGCACACACACACACAAGCATGGCACATAAACACATACACACGCACACGCACACACCAGCCCTGCAGGGCCATCAAAGACCAGCGGAGGAGAAAAGATTACCTTCATATTGCAGGCTGCAGAGAATTTCTCAGATGCTGTTGGAAATTCACATTGTGATTTCTTTTCTCTCCCTCTCATTTTTTATTTTCTTCTTCCCCTCACTCCGTCACTTTTCTTGACAGGCCAATATTTCAGACTGCAGATATAGGGGGATTACATATAAAACAAGTAGAAGTCCGCTTAATGCAGCAGAATTGAAATGCATGAACGAGTGGGAGGAATTGATATGCACCGAGCACAAATACAGGGCAGGGAATAATATGGAATATACAAAATGTTGTTTTTTTCTTCTCTCCATCTATCAATGCTTTCCTTTTTTCCTTTTTTTATTTTTGCGTCTACAGTGAAGCGTTGAGTCGCAAGAATGAGACTCACAATATTGCCTTGAGTAACCAGACAAGTGAGAGAGAGAGAGAGAGAGAGAGAGGAGGAGATAGAAAGAGGGAGAGGAGGAGGAGATGGAGAGAGAGAGAGAGGAGATAGAATCTGAGAGAGAGAGAGAGAGAGAGAGAGAGAGAGAGAAGTGTAGTGGGGTGCTACTGCTGTTTCTTTGTGTTGTGCAGAGAGAGTAAATTGGACTGGCAGAGTGTAGCTTCACACACACACACACACACACACACACAGACACACACACACACACACACAGTTTGGCTGTATCTAAGGATGAGGTAATGAAAGATTTATCAGTGGGCAGCAGCGTCTCTATATACAACCAGAGGCTGATCTCTTAGCATTGGGTTCTGCTGCAGCCACGTAAACCACCTCCCCACCTCCAGCCGTGACCAGGAAACAGCTTGAATATTTAGCGTGTGTGTGTGCACATGCGTGTGTATGTGTACATGTTTGCCTGATTGTGTACGTATGTGTGTGTTTGGAGGAAGAGGGGTGCTAGATGCATATGGCCTAATGAAGTGTATAATATTACCATAACATTTTGTGTATGTCTTGCTGTGATAATGAGGCTGGTTTGATTTTCTCTCCATTTCTCCATGTCCTCGGGGCAGAATGACTCAATGTATATGAATGAGAATTAGGAGGGTGATACGATAGGTCAACACTTCTAGCCCCACAGCCAATGTCTGTCACAAGATGAAAATCACGATGAAAATCACCACGTGTCCATCTGTATTTTAATTTGATACACATTATTGTGACAGACATTGATTAATTGACTATTTTTTTGCCTTCATCCATTGAGAACTATGATTTTACTATAACATATTTTTTTATAACAGAGATACAACACAATAAAAAAAAATTCCTCTGTGCTGTCTTGTGTTTTAGGAGTGAACTCTCTGTCTAAAGAGTCTCCTGGATCTAACGCTGTGGGAAAACGCTCCATGCTGCCAGAGAGACAGAATGACAGCCCGCCCAAAAGGCCCAAGTCTGCAGAGGGGAAGACCAGCGCTAGCGAGCAGGTATGCTAAGCTAACTGCTAATGCTCCAAGATAAACCGTCAGGTAAAGCTATGTTTAACCAGTTAGCAGGTAGGCTAAGAGTAAATGTCTTAGAGAGTAGTGTGCTGTCAACAGAACTCAAAGGGTTAACCCCAAACTAATCCCTCACTGACAGAACACTTTAGCGTCACCCATAGAACGTTCTCGCTCCTTTGTGTTCTTAAGTGGAATGCCTACCTGCCTGCACCAGGCTAGGCCCTCTCCCGGTCCCCCTCTCTTTGCATGTCTTTAAATGATATGTGTTTTTAAATTAGATTATGAAGTATTAGCTTGTCTGGTGGGGGGCCCTGAGTGGAAGGAGGCCTGAGTCATTTCAGAAATGGATTACATTAAGGCAGGTGGCTGGGGGCGGCCATTTTAGGAGTACTCCCTGTAATGAGGGCTAGGCGGGAGACGGGGAGGCGACACACCTTTGTCATCTCTAATCTCCTGATTAGAAATTCCCTCCAATCATGTTTCCCACTAATAAAATTGCACGAGTCGAGGGGCTTAAGTGTATTACATGGAAAGGCGCTTGATCTACATTTTGTGTGTAAAGGTAAAGTGGGACGAGAACGGGGGGGGGAGGGGTTCCGATTTGTTTAGCTGAGGGGAAATTCAGTTCAATCTTTTAGCCCTAAGTGCATGAGACATCTTCGGAGCACTCTGCCGTCTAGGTTTCTCAGTGCTGTTAAAAGTGACATGTTTTTACTTGTTCGCAATGGTTACTTGTTCTGTTCTCCAGTATTTTCCCAGTAATAACCATAGCATGCTGTCTCTCTCTCCCAGCAGGTGCAGCAGTGCCCCTACTGTAACTACAGCAGTAAAGACGCCAACAGGATACAGCTCCACGTGGTGTCCCAGCATTCCATGCAGCAGCCAGTGATCAGCTGTCCACTGTGCCAAGACGTCCTGAGCAACAAGATCCACCTGCAGCTCCACCTCACACACCTGCACAGCGTGGCTCCAGACTGTGTTGAGAAACTGCTTATGACCGTATGTTTGATTCACAGATAACTTAAGAAATAATGCGGAGGAAAAATCTAATTTGGTTCTAATGGCATTGCACGTACAGTACATATTTCTCAAGGTCTAAAGGTTTTCTGAAGAGTTTTCTTTAATCATTTTTAAGATATATGATGTTGAAATGGCAAATAGAAAAATGGTTTGGCTGTCCAGTGCTCCCTACAGGCCCATAACTAACTCTGGTCAGTGCTGTCACTGTGCAGTCCTAGGAAACATGTCTTATGCATTTATCCCACTCTCCCGAGAATACATCATAAACTTGACAGTTAAGCAAACTTTCTGAAAATGAGCTCTTTTTATTGTTGAGAGGCTAGTTGAAAAGTACACCTCCTTAACATGTGTTTTGGTATTTGCGGTGAACCTTTTGACTAAACGTCTTTACCGCTGCACTATTATTATTGTTAACATCAATCCAAAATATTGTCAGCAGCACCTGCACCAATATTATAGTTATTAAATGATAGATGATCTGTTATTACATTACATTTTATATTTTGATGCTTTTTAATACCATTTTGTTATCATGCATGTTGCAATTATGGATGGTTATGATTAAGATTATTAAGTTGTTTTTGTTGTGTGACTTTGATAGGTGGCTGGGCCTGATGTGATGGTTCCCAATAACATGATGCATCCTTCACCTGGACAAGACAACGCTCTGTCTCTGATGGATGCTTCTGCTGTTCTCTCTGAGAAGTATCGAAAGCCCACAGGTACGCAGAGCACATTTACCCCTGCCGGTATTGAATTCACTGTTTTGAGGTTGTTTGGAAAGTGTAATTATTTCACCACTATGAGTTACAGTAAGTGTCCTTGGGTTGTAGAAGGGCCCTGCTACACAAATGAAACAAAATATTATTTATTTTCACCAGACAAGTTTTACGTTTCCAGAGTTGATATTCAGTGCATTTGTACAATGTCTTTTGTTCATGAATTTAATTGGTTTTTCATTGTCCTTTCTCAGGGAACAGTTCCAAGGAAGAGATGAACAGCACAGGCCAAGGCAAGAGTGAACTAGAACTCCATGGAGAGGAACTCAAACCCCCCAAGGATGGGTCTGAAGCCCCAGACTGGAAGAGGTCCGTTATGGTCGGGCAGGATCGAAAGAGCCCTGACTCCCTCCAGGACCATCTGAACGACCTCCAGAGATGCCAGCAGCAACAGCAACAGCTCTCGGTCTCCGACCGCCACGTCTACAAATACCGCTGCAACCACTGCAGCCTGGCCTTCAAGACCATGCAGAAGCTGCAGATACATTCCCAGTACCATGCCATCCGGGCGGCCACCATGTGCAGCCTCTGCCAACGCAGTTTCCGGACATTCTTGGCGCTCCGGAAGCACTTGGAGAATGGACATCCGGAGCTGAGCGAAGCCGAGGTCCATCAGCTCTGTGGCAGCCTGCCGGTAAACGGAGACTTCCTCTCCGAGAGCGAGGCCAGGGCCTACGAGGAGGCCCAGCAGGCCTTCGAACAGGAAATGGAGAAAGACGATGAGCTGGATCTGGAAGAGAAGGCCAGCCCAACAGGAAGTGACAGTAGCTCATTGCTAGACGACATGGGAGCCGAAACTAAGCGAACCCTCCCCTTCAGGAAAGGCCCCAACTTCACCATGGAGAAGTTCCTGGACCCGTCCCGGCCATACAAGTGCACGGTGTGTAAGGAGTCCTTCACCCAGAAAAACATCCTCCTGGTCCACTACAACTCTGTCTCTCACCTGCACAAGCTGAAGAAAGTTCTCCAGGAGGCCTCCAGCCCGGTTCCTGCAGAGACCAACAGCAATGTAGACAACAAACCATTCAAATGCAATATCTGCAATGTCGCCTATAGCCAAAGCTCAACCCTGGAGATCCACATGAGGTCTGTGCTGCATCAGACCAAAGCCAGAACTGCCAAAACAGAGACAAGCAGCAGCAGTAGCAGTGGAGGGAGTGGAAACACTAGTGGCGTGGCTCCATCCAGCAGCCCAGCCCCAAACGTACAAGGCAACAACACCAACTCAGACACTGCTAGAAGCGTGACGCCGTCGGCTAACAAAGAAAACACTGTAGATGCCAAAGAAGCCAAAAACAGCAGCAACAACGCAAAGCAAACTACTGATCATGTCTCTGCACAGCAAAGCCATCAGAACGCTCAGTCCCAAGCTCAGCTACAGATGCAGCTCCAACATGAGCTCCAGCAGCAAGCTGCCTTTTTCCAGCCCCAGTTCCTCAACCCGGCTTTCTTCCCCCAGTTCGGCATGACGCCAGAGGCTCTGCTTCAGTTCCAGCAGCCACAGTTCCTGTTCCCCTTCTACATCCCAGGGGCAGAATTCAACCTGAGCCCAGAGCTGGCTCTTCACTCAGCCGCCGCTTTCGGAATGCCAGGATTGACTGGTTCTTTCCTGGAAGACCTGAAGCAGCAGATGCAGCAGCAACACCAGCTACAGCAGGCTCAGCAGCAGGCTCAACAGCAGGCTCAACAGCAGCAGCAACAGCAGCAACAAGCATCCCAGTTGCAGCTCCAGCAGCAGAAAAACCAGCAACTGCAGAGCCACAAGCCCAAAATGGAGCCCAATGCTGTTTCAGTGTCTGACATACAGATGTCCAGAGAGGCAGAAGAGCATCTGGAAAAACAGGAGAGCAAAGCAAAGATGGAGAATGGAGGGGATGGAGTCAGTGAGGGAGGAAAGGACAACAAAGACAAAAAGTCCAAGTTTCCCGAGCCACTGATTCCTCCTCCACGTATCGTGTCAGGAGCCAGAGGAAATGCAGCCAAGGCCCTTCTGGAGAACTTTGGATTTGAGCTGGTCATCCAGTACAATGAGAACAGGCAGAAAAACCAGAAGAAAAACAAAGAAGGAGAACAACAACAACCGCAAAAAGTGGAGATCAATAACGACAAGCTGGAATGTGGGATATGTGGAAAGCTCTTCTCCAACATGCTCATTCTCAAAAGCCACCAAGAGCACATCCACGGACAGTTCTTCCCTTATGGAGAGCTGGAGAAGTTTGCCCAGCAGTACAGAGAGGCCTATGACAAGCTTTACCCCATTAACCCCCCTTCCCCCGAGACTCCCCCACCTCCGCCTCCCCCTCCTCCTCCCCCACCAGCCCCAGTGACCACCCAGCAAGCTCCATCCAATTCCATGAGCAAGCCCCAGACCCAGGCCCCATCCCCTGCCCCACAACCAGCTACCCAGCCCCAGCCACCACCCCCGCCTCCCCCTCCTCCACTGCCCTCTGCACCCCCACAGGTTTCTCCCTCTTCCGTCCCACTAGATTTCTCCCTCTTCCCCCCTCTGATGATGCAGTCCATACAGCACCAAGGGCTACACCCTCAACTCGCCCTGCAGCTGCCTACAATGGACTCCCTGTCCTCTGATCTCACCCAGCTCTGTCAGCAGCAGTTAGGCCTCGATCCAAACTTCCTGAGGCAGTCCCAGTTCAAGCGCCCTCGAACCCGCATCACGGACGACCAGCTGAAGGTCCTCAGAGCGCACTTTGACATCAACAACTCGCCCAATGAGGAGCAGATTCAGGAGATGGCCGACAAGTCCGGCCTCCCCCAGAAAGTCATCAAGCACTGGTTCCGTAACACCCTCTTCAAAGAGAGGCAACGAAGCAAAGATTCTCCTTACAACTTCAACATTCCACCTATTACCACGTTGGAGGATATTAGGCTGGAGTCCCAGTACAGTACACTGGAGTACTACAGGACTGATGCCACTATGAACAAGAGGTCCTCCAGGACAAGGTTCACTGACTACCAACTGAGGGTCCTGCAGGACTTCTTCGACACAAACGCTTACCCGAAAGACGATGAGATTGAGCAGCTCTCCACTGTGCTTAACCTGCCATCGAGGGTCATCGTTGTGTGGTTCCAAAATGCCCGCCAGAAGGCCCGGAAGAGCTACGAGAACCAGGCAGATGCTAAAGACAACGAGAAGAAAGAACTGACGAATGAGCGCTACATCCGCACCAGCAATATGCAGTACCAGTGCAAGAAATGCAGTGTGGTGTTCCCGCGAATCTTTGACCTGATCACCCACCAGAAGAAGACGTGCTACAAGGACGAGGATGAGGAAGGGAATGAGGACAACCAATCTGAAGAGTACATGGATATGGGAGAGCCAGGCCCAGCCAAGCACCCAGAGTCATCCAAGCATCATCATGTAACAGCCACTAGCTCAGGCTCCAGCTCCCCTATGATGCCCTCCCCTCGCCCCAACCTGGGGAAGACCTCACCCAAGCCTGAACCTCCCTCTGAGCCCAAACCTAAAGAGCCAGAACCTGCCCCTTCCCCAGTTATGATGAAGTCTCTACCAGAGCCCAGACCCTCCAAGGCCTCCACCCCTCAGCCACCCCCTCAGAAAACCCCCCAGCCCCAGATGTCCAGACCCCACTCCCAGCCTCAGTCAGCCGCTGTCCCCTCCAGCCCCCTCTCCCTCGCCCTCTCCTCCCTCACCAACAGCCTCCCTCCCCAGATGCTCCAATACCAGTGTGACCAGTGCAAGATAGCCTTCCCAAGTGTTGAGCTATGGCAGGAGCACCAGCATATGCATTTCTTGGCTGCCCAGAACCAGTTCCTCCATTCCCAGTTCTTGGAAAGGCCCATGGACATGCCCTATATGATCTTCGACCCCAATAATCCTCTGATGACTAGCCAGCTGCTGTCAGGAGGACTCCAGATGCCAATTCAAAGCGGCTCTGGTTTGTCCTCAGGCCCCGGCTCTGGCTCCATGAAGAGAAAACTAGACGAGAAAGAGGATGGATCCAATGAAAAAGATAACGGAAACATGACTGAAGAACAGCACAGAGACAAACGTCTCAGAACCACCATCACCCCAGAACAACTAGAGATCCTCTACGACAAATACTTGCTGGACTCAAATCCCACAAGGAAGATGCTGGATCACATCGCCCGTGAGGTCGGTCTGAAGAAGAGAGTGGTGCAGGTGTGGTTTCAGAACACACGCGCCCGAGAGAGAAAGGGACAGTTCAGAGCTCTGGGGCCCTCTCAGTCACACAAGAAATGCCCTTTTTGCCGGGCGCTGTTCAAGGCCAAGTCAGCTTTGGACAGCCATATCCGCTCTAGACACTGGCATGAAGCCAAACAGGCAGGGTTTAGTCTGCCCAATAGCCCACTGATGAACCAAGACGATGGAGGCGAGAGCCCACACAAGTACAACTTCTTTGAGTATCCACAGCTACCCACCAAGACTGAGCCGAATGAGTATGAGCTGCCCGCAGCCTCCTCAACGCCAGTCAAACCATCTGAGGCACCGTTAAAAAACTTATTGAGCCCTTCATCCTTAAAAGCAGAAAACTGTGATGAATCTGAAGGGCTTAACATTAATTCTGCAGAGGCCTCATCCTACGACATCAACAACAAAATGGACTTTGACGAAACCTCGTCCATTAACACGGCCATAAGTGACGCCACCACAGGAGACGAGGGCAACAACGAGGTGGAGAGCCTTACGGCCAACGGAGGGGACAAGCTGGGATGCGACAGCAAGAGCAACCAGGCCCAGAGCTCAGACGGGGGTGGTGACGACCGCTTCCCCTTCAGCATGGTGAGCCCCTCCCTTAGCTACTCGGGAAAGGACGGAGACTCCTGCTCCTACTCCTACTCCTACTACAGCTCCAGAGATGACGACATGGACGACAACAACGACCAGAGCGAGACCTCCAGCCTGACCGACCCCAGCTCTCCCAGCCCCTTCGGAAGTGGAAACCCCTTCAAGTCTGGGAAGGGCAGCGGCAGTGGTGGCGATAGACCAGGCCACAAGCGCTTCAGGACTCAGATGAGCAACCTTCAGCTGAAAGTCCTCAAAGCTTGCTTTAGCGACTACCGCACACCAACCATGCATGAGTGTGAGATGCTGGGCAGCGAGATTGGCCTCCCCAAGCGGGTGATTCAGGTGTGGTTCCAGAATGCCCGCGCCAAGGAAAAGAAGTTCAAAATCAACATCGGAAAGCCATTCATGATCAGTCAAGGCGGGCCGGATGGGCCCCGGCCGGAGTGTACTTTGTGTGGTGTGAAGTACACTGCCCGGATGTCCATCCGTGACCACATCTTCTCCAAACAGCACATTGCTAAAGTGCAGGAGACTCTGGGCAACCAGGTGGACAGAGAGAAGGACTATCTAACGCCCACCACGGTCCGTCAGCTGATGGCTCAGCAGGAGATGGATCGTCTGAAGAAGGCTGGGAGCGACGGGTTCAGCAGCCTGGCCGCCCAGCAGCTTCAGGCTGCAGTGGACCAGAACAATGCACTTCACGGCCTCAGCCTGCCCTCAGGCTACCCCGGGATCTCTGGACTTCCGCCGGTACTACTTCCTGGGGTCAACGGGCCGTCCTCACTTCCTGTTTACCCACCCAACACACCTGGTGAGTTAGTATGACGAACATAGAACACACAGAACATTTATTGTCCATACTTTATATGCACTCTTTCTCTACTCTACTTTCTCTGCTCATTCCATTACAGTGTTGTTGTTGGTGGGTATAGAGGTATTTTGACCAAACGTTGGAGATTGTGTAAAGGACACTTTAATGCATGCATGATCTCAACGTTCAGTGCGGAACTGCTAAGTAAAATAATAGTTTAAAAGCAAATGCATTTTTATCATTGGTTTTATTTGTGGTGTTTATTTCCCCTTCTCTCCTTTGATGTGGGTTTGGTATATTTATAATATCCTCATGTTGGTATCTCATAAGGCGCATGTGACAGTTTTGATCCATAACAAAATATTTTAAAAATAAAATAAAGTAAATCATAACTGCAAACATTTCCATAATGTCATACTGAACACTATTTCAATAGTAATGTTAGGGTGAATATAAATATATTTCAATATAATTTATACCACTGTATTTCAGCTTTAGCGTCTCCCGGTGCTGGTATGCTTGGGTTCCCCACCCCAGCCACCCCCTCTCCTGCCATGTCTCTCAGCACTACCCCAACCAAGACTCTTCTGCAGACTCCTCCACCTCCTCCTCCTCCTCCACCTCCTCCTGTTTCCTCCATCCCTCTGACTTCAACCAACCACATTGAGCAGCACAGAAAATACCAAGAGAGAGACAGCAACAACAGCAACAGCAAGAAATCAGTGGAGAAACCGCACCACCAGAAGAAGGCAAAGGAAAGAGAAGCGGAGAATGGCGGCCGTCCACAGACCCCCAACGTCAGCAACAACAAGAAGAGGGAAAAGCCATCTCCAGCCATGGGCAAACCAGGAAGTGAGGGTCATCTGGATGCCGCTCAACTACAGGCTCTTCAGAACGCCCTGGCCGGCGCCACAGACCCAAGCTCCTTCCTGGGAGGCCAGTTCCTGCCTTACTTCCTCCCGGGCTTCGCCAACAGCTTTTCGCCCCAGCTCCTTGGAGGAATGCAGGCGGGGGGATACTTCCCTCCGTTCGGCGGGATGGAGAACCTATTCCCATACGGACCTGCCGCCCTCCCGCAGGCAGCCATGGCGGGGATGAATCCCACTGCCCTCCTGCAGCAGTATCAGCAGTACCAGCAGTCTCTCCAGGACTCCCTGCAGAAGCAGCAACAGCAGCAACAGCAGCAGCTTGAGCAACAACATCAGCATCATAAACAGCAGCAGCAGAAGCAGAAGCAGAAGCCAGCCCCTGTGAAGGCGTCTTCACCATGTGTGCAGAGCAACTCCAACTCCTTCAAACCAAAAGAATCTATGGATGACACCAACAACAACAAAGGCTCTTTGACAGAAAGCACAAAAGTAGAATCGCCAACAGAAACCAAAAGTACCACAGACTTTCCTGATGCTTTCATTGTTCCATCTGTCAAGCACGAGTTCATATGCAGGAAGTGCCATAAGGTATTCGGCGATGAGGGCTCCGCAGTGCATCACCAGAAGTCATTCTGCTACTTCGGAAACCCCTTTCCAGACCCGCAGGAGACAGTTCTTAGACAGGCAGTGAGCAAGTACACGTGCATCGCCTGCAATGTGGTGGTCAACGGGAATGAAGCACTTGGCCAACACCTCCAGTCGAGCTTGCACAAAGAGAAAACAATCAAACAAGCAATGAGAAATGCCAAAGAGCATGCTAGATTATTACCTCACTCTGTCTGCACACCTACTCCTGTCAACACCACATCTACCTCGCAGTCTGCAGCTCCTCCTTCTAATAACACCTTTCCTCATCTCTCTCGCTTATCCATCAAGTCCTGGCCAAATATCCTTTACCAGGCCACCGCCCGGAAAGCTGCTTCTTCCTCCTCCTCCCCGTCTGCTTCTCCTCTTCCTCTTCCTCCCCTTTCCTTGCCTCTAATGGTTACCTCAACGTCCTGCAGCAGCGTCTCAGGGGTTCCCACCTCCCTACCCAACAAGAATTGTTCAGATGAGTCTGACAACGAGCTAAGCCAGAAGCTGGATGACTTAGATAAGGTGTTGGAGGCCAAGGCTAAGCCAACCTCCGGCTTAGACGCAGGCTTCAGCAGTATCAGAATGGATATGTTCAGTGTGTAGGAGGTGAAAAACAGGATCCCTTGCTTTAAAAAAAATAAAATACAAAAATAAGACTTTTAAACTGCAGTTCCAAAGTTTCTCTAACCCAAAAAATTACAGTACCAAATGATTGACTCAGGATTGTTTTTCCCATATTGATATGCTGGCAAGATATTGATAGATTTTTGTTATGGACAGAACTGTTGCAGATGCTTGACTGAGCTTATATTGTATACAAAAACATGGAGTAGAAAAAGATCTCTCAGGCTCCCCCGTGGAGCTTGTTTCAAGCCAAAAACTCACGATAGCAAATTGCACCTCAGCTGGATTGTTTTCCAAATGCTAGCATGTACTGTATGGGATGACGATCCAGAAAACCCTCAAAGAGAATCTCTCTTAGTCTAGATAGGTGTAATTCAGTAGCTTTAAATTCTCAGGTCAGAACATAACATTTCTCATTTGTTAAAGCAGCAACGAGCCTGGGTACACTTGGCTTTTAACCAAAACATGTCAAGCTTTATCAGACGCATTTCCTTGATGTGTGTAGAGTACCAAGAGAGACAATATTACTGTTTCAATGGACAACGTGCATATCCTTTTAGTTTCCACCCTACAAAGACAGTATGGTTTTGCCACTGAGGGAATTTTAGAATGGTGAAGTATATGTGTATGATTCCCCTGTGTTTTCCAGTTTGTATTACAACAAACTGTGTCTATATCCAACCCCCCTTTTTCTCTTGTAGAATATACTAATCTGTGCCAACTCTTACCTTCTCTCATGTACCTCTGCTCACACCCTTTTCTGAAGAGGTAATAACTCTAGTTTTATACACTCTTGAGGATTAATTATGTGAATAAGACATTTTTCATTTGTGAATTACTGTACTGTTATGGTACCTGCTTGTGTCTGGACTATAGTGCACTTATTTTGTTTTTGTTTTGTTTTTTATTAGTCGTATTATTTTGGTAGACCCATGTGTTAATTTAATAGATTTTTTCCGTTGGTATGTTTGTTTGTTTTAATTATTATTTTGTGTTTATTGCAGCAGCATTTTGGTCCACATGTGTTAGAGGATTGACGCCTAACAACCCAGTAACCTATTTAACAATTGGTGCATCCATAAAAGTAGTACTGTATACTTGAAACTGTTAAAGTATAAGTCGGTCAAAATGTTGTTGTTTTTTAAGAAAAGGTATGAATATTTGCATAAGCAAATATGCTGCTTTAAAAAGGGGGACTACAGCATGTATTTGATATAATGAAACGTTTTCCCCAGTGCTTGTAGGACTGATAATAGTGTTAAGCCTATACACTGCCATTTAGTGCATAGGTCTTCGTCCTCGCATACATTTTCCGGACACTTCAGTTGATAAATCATGAAAGGTCAACACAAATTTTTCAGTTTATTTTAGACGTTTATGCATTACAAAGTATTACCTTATAACAAAATGTTGCTGCTACTGTGTAATGTTATTTTTTGCTCGCCGTAAATTCTCCAGCAGACTGAATACTGACCCATGGATCGCTTTGCTTTGCTGTTTTCATTTTTCATTCTATGTTCATTTTGTTTTTGTCTTCTTTTATTTTGCAGTGGAACTTAAAGAATGTGAAAGCTGTCAAAGGGTGTTACATTTTTACGAATCACTTTCTAGTTTGGTAAGATAAGCCAATGTGATTCATTCCAAAGTAACAAGAGGCTATTTGTATGAAAGAAAAGGCTTGTGAACAAAGAGAGCTAAGCTGTTGTACATATTCGTAGTTGGCTGTGCATGGTACAAATTTATTAATATGAAGAAATGCAAAACTGTATTGCTTTTGGTATTTCCTATTCTGAGATGAACAAGTAGCATGTAATGCAACTGTTTGACAGGTTAAAATCAAATCATGCTTAGTTATTGTTTCAAACGATGAAATCCAGTAACATTTCCTCTTGCGTTTTATTATAGTACAGGTGTTTTGTTTTTCCGTTCAAAGTTTAAATGCAAAACGTCTCAGTTTTTTATTCTCTTTTTTGTGTGAAACTTTTTAAATGTTCTGATTTGGATTTTTAGTATTTTAACATTTACTTTGATCCTGAAGACACTTTTACGATTGTGTTTCATAAGAGACGTCCTGGCCTCCGTATAGGTGCAATCCTGCCATTGTACAAACACCAACGACTGTCCTGATCCCAAAGGCTTTCACAACCTGGCTTCTTGCCTTTCCCCTCAATGTGGCTAAAGCATTGCCAGACTGAACTGTCAGCTAGCATCACGTGCTAAGATGTTAGCAGCAAACACAATGCTTCCCACACTAAAGGACTGGTAAAAGCTAACAAACCAACAACCAAAAGGATGGTCCGATAACATAACGAACTGTACATAAATGTTGCAACTGCACAGCAGCCAAAAAGAAAGAAAGAATAAAAAAAAACTGTTTAAAACGGATGGATTGTGTCACGCTAAAGAGAGGACAGCCTTCAAAAGGTTGATATTGGGATTGCTTTCTTCTGGATGTCAAAAGGGATTTTCACGGCGCAATCATATCCTACACAATATGTATTCTAAGTCCTGGTTACATAGGAAATGCATCCTGAGGGTTTACTAAGAAGAAGCCCCTATGGCTAAAACTTTAAATAAACTAAACCAAAAATGTTATTGATGTTTTATATATAGAGAATAGTCTCATTAGTTTTTGTTACTGTAATGTTTGAGGTCTCAACTGTACCGTTACACCGGTAATAACATGGTTTTGAAACTTTTATTTTTTATTTTTGTCACAGACCTGTTGTCATAGTTGAAATGACGTTTATTGTAGATGGTATTTGAACAACTTCTGGAAATAGTTCATCAAGTATGTTTGTTGCTCATTGTTGTGATACATTAAAAACTGTATCTGCAAACCAGTTTCGTGTCTGTCATCAAAAGTATTTTTATTTGTTTCGTATCATTGTTTTGAATCAGCTTTACTCACATCATATAAATATGACAATAAAGCCATTTGATCATAAATGGCGTACATCATACAGCTATTTCATGTGTATTGATTTGGAATACAGTTACCTTTCTAGTTTTACAGAATAATTGAATGGGGTGTGTTTATTTCTACATATTAGCAGAGAATTCATTTCATTATGGATGTGCTGACAGTATTGTCAACATCTTATAAGGTAGTAACTTTACATTTGACCTTTTGGTCATTTAGGCATTGCTACCTTTTTCCATTGCTGCACTACTCTGTAGATTCAGCTCAAAATTACTGCCATATTTCCCCCCACAAATGGAGAGAAATCCAAACCTGTTTTAGTCACATTTTTATTCCCCTGCTTCTGCAAGAGCTGGCATTCCTTTGAGCAGGAGAGTATTAGGATCCCCATTAGCTGTTACAAAAGCAGCAGCTACTCTTCCTGGGGTCCACACAAAACATGACATAATACAGAACATTTATAGACAAGAACAGCTCAAGGACAGAACTACGTCATTTTTTTTTAAAGGTACACGTAGCCTACATATCAATACATACACACAAGCTATCTAGGTCAAATCGGGGAGTATGGTGATTGATGGAATATCAGCTATCTGACATGTTATTCTGTTGTAATCTGGCTTTCACCAGATGTACTGGATGATCCTCTGGAATGGCGGCTAATCTGGAGAGGGTTTCAGCAGGTATTGTCATAAGCTCCTCCCATCATGTAAAAGGGGAATACACACAATTATTTTCTTATTTTTTATTGAATATTTAAAACATACAATATACTTGTAGTGAAGCCGCTCAACAACTACATCACATTAGTCATCTAACAGACTCCCATCCAGAGCGACACACAGAAGCAACCAGGGTCAACACCCTGCTCTTAAGAGTTATGTTTCCCATTCGGTGTATGGTTTGCGGATAAAAGTCACATTTTTGAAGGGAAAGCCTTACCCTTCCTTTGTAGCATGGGCAGATATTGACGACCCAGTAGTATTAGTTGAGAGACCAGGTTTGTGGTGGAGAAGAGTGGAGATAGAGAGAGAGATCTGGCTCTGAATAGCCTGCAGCGAATGGATTTCCCCATGGATAATGCCATGTTTGGGACAGACAGAGAATCATGTATTAGACAGGACTGATCCATCCATCTCCCCACGTGCCAAAATTAATTAGACTGAAATCAGCATGAGATGAAAGCAAGCCCTGGCTTCACCCACACTAAAACACACACACACACACACACACACACACACACACACACACACACACACACACACACACACACACACACACACACACACACACACACACACACACACACACACACACACTCTACAGGAATCAGTATTCCACACATGGTAATTCAATGACAGAGGGCTGAAATTCCCATCACTTTCATTCCCAGATCATCAGCACCAGTATTGGGCTTTCTGAACGACGAGGGAGAACAACAGCGATGATTAATTTGTCGATACATATTGACATGTATGACATACTAATGGATGTGTGCATCGGCAATGTTATGTTGTCTTCGTTTAACATTGATAAATATGTTCTAATGAATTGTATTATAGTGTTACCCCAACAGGGTTAGGTATTTTTGGTTGAAAAGGGATGATCACAGACTGTAATGTCAGCTGTGTATTATTTTACTGTCTGTCTGATGGAGAAGCTACGAGGCAGAAGAGAACACACACACACAGAACATCCATCCAAGACGGAATGCCCTAGAAGAGCATCCGTCATGCTTCTGAGATACCAGAAAACAACTGAAAACACAGGAGGGGCTCACATAAACACACACTTCTCACAGCATCAAAGAGGCCATAACAATGAAATACCTTTCGCCATTGTTCTCTGCAAAGGTCAAATGCACTTGAATCCTATAATGTGTGGGGACCCCTACCTCAAAGCCCAGCTATACACTGTTGAACAGAATGACAAAAACAGGCCATTCAGCAGTGAACTCACACACTGCAAGGGGAACACATTCATCAAGGGCGAGAGGTCAACCCATGAGCAAGAAAAGCTGTTTTTGAGCCATTTCGATGTAGATAGTGTTGCAGTGAGCGGCGAACACACACACACTGATGTATGGAACAAAGCGAGAGAGGTGACACTGATTCGGTCAGAGTGAAAAGATCCTAGTCCTGCCTTTGGCCTCGTGAAATTTCATTAAGTCCATTTAATGACTTGTGAACGCATCCCTCTACGAGACTCTGAGACTTGCACAGAGTAGATGCGCGCACGCACACAGGCACACACACGTGTTACACTGGCTGGATGTGATCGGTCTCAAGTTTTCGTCTGTCACCAGTTGTGGCAGCAACCCTTCCAAGCTCAGAACTAAAAGGAAAAACCAAGCAAAAGGTCCTTCCTCCGCCCTCTTTTAACCATATAACCTTTAAAAGAACATTGCAGGTCAGCGGTGGTCAACTCCAGTCCTGAAAAGCTATTTCTGACTTAGCATTCCTGTACCAACATAGTCATTCATAGCACTACTGCATTTTTACTTTAGTTTATTCATTCAACCATTTAAAAAACAAGCACACAAAACTTGAAAAAGCCATACATGCACATGAGTAAAATCATGGAGGATAACACACAATAAAGTCTATGACTTATTTCCATTGTTAAATCATAGAGGATAACACACAATAAAGTCTGGGACTTATTTCCGTTGTTAAATCATGGAGGATAACACACAATAAAGTCTATGACTTATTTCCATTGTTAAATCATGGAGGATAACACACAATAAAGTCTGGGACTTATTTCCATTGTTAAATCATGGAGGATAACACACAATAACATTAAGGACTTATTTCCATTGTTAAATCATGGAGAATAA
>QNTS01004313.1:41622-52375 GCA_003317085.1 Hucho hucho | reverse complement strand
GTTAAATCATGGAGGATAACACACAATAAAGTCTGGGACTTATTTCCATTGTTAAATCATGGAGGATAACACACAATAAAGTCTGGGACTTATTTCCATTGTTAAATCATGGAGGATAACACACAATAAAGTCTGGGACTTATTTCCATTGTTAAATCATAGAGGATAACACACAATAAAGTCTGGGACTTATTTCCGTTGTTAAATCATGGAGGATAACACACAATAACATTAAGGACTTATTTCCATTGTTAAATCATAGAGGATAACACACAATAAAGTCTGGGACTTATTTCCGTTGTTAAATCATGGAGGATAACACACAATAAAATGTAGGACTTATTTCCATTGTTAAATCATGGAGGATAACACACAATAAAGTCTGGGACTTATTTCCATTGTTAAATCATGGAGAATAACACACAATAAAGTCTGGGACTTATTTCCATTGTTAAATCATGGATTATAACACAGAATAAAGTCTGGGACTTATTTCCATTGTTAAATTATGGATTATAACACACAATAAAGCCTGGGACTTATTTCCATTGTTAAATCATGGAGGATAACACACAATAAAGTCTATGACTTATTTCCATTGTTAAATCATGGAGGATAACACACAATAAAGTCTGGGACTTATTGCCATTGTTAAATCATGGAGGATAACACACAATAAAGTCTGGGACTTATTTCCATTGTTAAATCATGGATTATAACACACAATAAAGTCTGGGACTTATTTCCATTGTTAAATCATGGATTATAACACACAATAAAGTCTGGGATTTATTTCCATTGTTAAATCATGGAGGATAACACACAATAAAGTCTGGGACTTATTTCCATGGTAAATCATGGAGGATAACACACAATAAAGTCTAGGACTTATTTCCATTGTAAATCATGGATTATAACATACAATAAAGTCTGGGACTTATTTCCATTGTGATCCACTTGAGACAAGATGGCTAGGCAAGATGAAGAGTCTTTTTGCGATTCGCTCTCTCCCTTTAGCTGTCTTATTCGCTATGTTGTACTCAACCTTTCCAGCCAATCAAGGAAGATCAGTTGTATTACCTGGCTGTTGATTTACAGTGTTTTTCTGAGTACACCTCTGTTGTGGACCCCAGGAAGAGTAGCTGCTGCGTGTGCAACAGCTAATGGGGATCCTAATAAACTCAACTAAAGTCTTACATACACACCTGTGTGTCATCCACCATACAGCAGCACAGCTGAGAATCATCTACTACACTACAGCACAGCTGAGAATCATCTACAACACTACAGCACAGCTGAGAATCATCTACAACACTACAGCACAGCTAAGAATCATCTACAACACCACAGCGCTACAAAGTTACCTCTGCTGTTCATTAGAGTTAACTGCACCTCAGATTGCAGCCCAAATAATGCTTCACAGAGTTCAAGTAACAGACACATCTCAACATCAACTGTTGAGAATATACTGCGTGAATCAAGCCTTCATGGTCGAATTGCTGCAAAGAAACCACTACTGAAGGACACCAATAATAAGAAGAGACTTGCTTGGGTCAAGAAACACGAGCAATGGACATTAGACCGGTGGTAATCTGTCCTTTGGTCTGATGAGTCCAAATTTGAGATTTTTGGTTCCAACCACTGTGTCTTTGTGAGATACAAATTAGGTGAACGGATTATCTCTGCATGTGTGGTTCCCACTGTGAAGCATGGAGGAGGAGGTGTGTTTGCTGGTGACACTGTCTATGATATATTTAGAATTCAAGGCACACTTAACCAGCATGGCTAACACAGCATTCTGCAGCGATACACCATCCCATCTGGTTTGCGCTTAGTGGGACTATCATTTGTTTTTCAACAGGACAATGACCCAAAACAGACCTCCAGGCTGTGTAAGGGCTATTTGACCAAGAAAGAGAGTGATGGAGGGCATCAGATGACCTGGCCTCCACAATCACCCGACCTCAACCCAATTGAGATGGTTTGGGATGAGTTGGACCGCAGAGTGAAGGAAAAGCAGCCAACAAGTGCTCAGCATATTTGGGAACTAATTTAAGACTGTTGGGAAAGTATTCCTCATGACGCTGGTTGCGAGAATGCCAAGAGTGTGCAAAGCTGTCATCAAGGCAAAGGGTGGCTACTTTGAAGAATCTTAAATTATAAAATATATATATATTATGCTTTTTTTGGTTACTACATGATTCCATATGTGTTATTTCATAGTTTTTATGTCTTTACTATTATCATACAATGTAGAAAATAGTACAAATAAAGAAAACCCATTGAATGAGTAGGTGTCCAAACTTTTGACTAGTACTCTAAGTATAAATGATTTCAAATTCCTCATTAAGCAAACTAGATGACATCATTTTCTAAATTGTTTTATTTTTACGAAGAGCCAGGGGTACGCTCCGACACAGACATATTTACAAACGAAGCATTTGTTTTTAGTGAGTCCACCAGATCAGAGGCAATAGGAATGACCAGGGATGTTCTCTGTTTAGTGAGTTCACCAGATCAGAGGCAGTAGGGATGACCAGGGATGTTCTCTGTTTAGTGAGTCCACCAGATCAGAGGCAGTAGGGATGACCAGGGATGTTCTCTTGATAAGTTATCTTTCTTAAGTACTTCACACCACTGCAAAACATGCATCCTGTTTGCAACACAGCACTAAAGTAATACTGCAAAAATGTGGCAAAGTAATTAATTTTTTGTCCTGAATACAGTGTTATCTTTTGGGCAAATCCACTCACCTTTCAACAGGTCAATAACCTAAAACACAAGGCCAAATCTACACTGCAGTTGCATACCAAGAAGACTGAGTGGCTGAGTTAGTTTTGACTTAAAGGGAAATTGCGTTTTTGTGTTTTGTAGTAAAAAAAGATAGAGGAAGATAAGTGTTTCCAATGACATCATCGGTGTGCATCTTGTGATTTTAACCAATTATGAGTTGGCATAGCCTACTAATTGCCTACTAAGTATCTACTAATTGGTTAATGATATCAGAGTTTGGGTGTGCCTTTGCGCTTTAGCAAACAAAGGAAAGGAGGGGGGCTCAACAACAATGACAAATGAGAAGGGCTTACCAAGAAAAACTTCCAAAAGGACTAATTCAAGGTAGAAAGGAGTTGGAGCACTCAACAACAAAAAAAAGTTGAATTTATTTCTTATTTCTCACTCTAATCCATTGTACAGGATGCGGACAGGTGACTAACGTTTCGCCGTCAAGCTGACGTCTTCCTCAGAGTGACCTGACCATTGCACTTAGCTCCTATTTATATCCTAGTGGCCCATTGAGACACAACAATATAAAAATAGTGTGTCTCGTTAATCAATAGGCCATGTCAAAATATACATAGGTAATAGTTGGGTGTTTGTATCCAGAGACACAGAGACCCCAAAAATCAAGGCAACACCATTATAGAAACGAGGACAGTGAAAAATCATTGTTTAGGCCCTTTGGATCAACAATGTCTAAGGAGTACTGCCAGAATGCTTTGCTTTGTTTCAGTTTACGTACAATGTCACCTCCTCTTGGTGAAATTTGGACGTGTTCAAAACGTAGGGAGGAAGGTGAGCCATGGTTGGCTTCGATGCAGTGGCGTGCAATAGACTAATCTGTGTTTTTATTACAAATAGCAGTCTTATGTTCTGAAATGCAAAGTTTCAATGCTTGTTGAGTTTGACCAATATTTCAGCATGTATATGACATTTGTGGTGCTACAATTAATGCAGCTTTGGATTTTGTATTCTTGACTTGTTCTCGGGTGGTAAAACACTGTAGTATTGGTCATGTTGTCACAATGTACACAGTGGCAACACTTGTAATTGCCATTGGGCAGGCCTGGGAGCCAAATGTCATGCTTCTTGGGGTATCTGAATGCTGTGTGCAACGGATTCGTCTAGATTATGTGCACAAATGAGAGGTTGGCAATGTTGTGAACTCTGGTAGATTTGGATCACTTTTGAGAATGTTCCAGTGTTTCAATTCAATGGATTTGACGCGACCGGCACACGGGCTGTACTTCATCCTGGTTTCTATTAGTGCCATTGAGTAGGCTTTTAATTTAGCGCGGTTATAGGCCTGTTCAATGACACCCTTGACATACTCGTGATGCAGGAACCTGGTGCGCATATCATTATCTTTGCACTTGAAATCTATGTATGTACTATAGTCAGGTCAGAGTCTTAGGAATTGACCCACCCATATGTTCTGCTTAACGTGTACCGGGTGTTTACTGTCTGCATGTAGAAGACAGTAGACTCCAACTTGTTTTCTTTATTTTTGTGGATTGTAAAATACAAGTCTATTTTTCTCCCCACTTCTATCTGCTGTGAATTTGAGATGTCATTGGAAACACTTATCTTCCTCTTTTGTTTTTACTAGAAAAACATAAAAACGCACAACTTTCACATAATGTTGACGTTGGGGGTGGTGCTGGAGATTATGAATATGAAGTAGATTTTTTTTATTTACCTTTAAACCTACTTGAAAATCTACGGCAAGACCTGAAAATTGTTGTCTAGCAATGATCAACAACCAATTTGACAGAGCTTGAAAAGTTTGAAAAGAATAATGGGCAAATGTTGCACAATCCAGGTGTGGAAAGATCTTGAAGAATTACCCAGAAAGAATTACAGCTGTAATTGCTTCTACAAAGTATTGACTCAGGTGTGTGTATACTTATGTAAATTAAATGTTACTGTATTTCATTTAATGCATTCTCCAAAATTTCTAAAAACATGTTTTCACTTTGTCATTATGGGGTTATACTGTAGATTGGTGAGAGAAAAAAATGATACATTTTTTAATTCAGGCTGTAACACAACAAAATGTGGAATAAGTCCAAAGGTATGAATGCTTTTTGAAGATACTGTAGGTTTCTGCTGTTGGAAGGACATAAAAACAGTATATTAAGTTGTTCTCCAAATGTAAGTGCATTTTTCACTGACACACTGAATGCAGACGGTTATAAAATCCTTGTTAAATAACTGGTCCACTGAACATTACATTGAATGAAAGGTAAAGTGCACCACGAGATATCAACAGAATCCAAACACACAAAAAAACACTTAATTGCTATTTGACAGTGTTGATTGGAATTTTTCGCTGTTTTTTGAAAGGACAAACAGCAAACAGCACTACTCACAGCAATCACATTTCGTTTTATCTCACTCTCTTTATTTAATCTCTCTCTTGCCTATTCAAGCATGTTTGCTTATTCAAAACACATCTGAAGAATGAATATATACGGACGGATGAAGAAAAAAATGATGCGAAAAATATTTCTTCACCTGCAGTATTATTACATTGTGAGAGAAAGACACTCCTGGCATTTCTAATATCCACCCCTGGCTTCACTGTCAACAAACTATCTAAAGAATGTCACAGAGGAGAAGAGGAGAGAGGAAGGGGAAGAGACTGAGAAAATAGAATAGGTAAGAGAGAGGGGGTTAGGATGGAAGGAGATAGAGACGGGGAGACCTGAGAGAAATCAAACAGCAGCATCAGTAAGCAGCAACACAACACAACAGAGGTGCGTTCACAAACCAGCCTGTTTTCACAGCCCTTTGGGACTTCGCAGGCAGATGGTTTGCGTTGTTTCCCAGTCTGTTCTGAGCAGTAACACAGCCCACATGGGGTGTGGCTTTATGAACGAGGGAGGGAAGATGGGATTGTTTAAGACAGATGAAACAAGGTGTTGTGTTTGATGCCATCTCCAGTGGACAAAAGGCTGATTTCCTGTTTTTTGAAAACACAAAGAAAACATGTAGTTTGTTGGTGCAGTTCAAGGCTGGTTGCAGTCAAGACTGTGAATATCAGCATAAGAGGAGAGAGGAGACAGGGGAAGAGGCACAGTACACATAGGATTGGCTGTGTAATGCCTGGCAATAACAGTTATTAAGCCATATGTATTGCTGTAAATAGGGGCTCGATGAAATCCATATCGCGGAAGTTCCGCGTTAAAGTGCGATTGAAATTGAAAGGTAATTTCCGATTGGTCCGACATACATATAGTATACAGCATTTATGATGAATGCAGTCTCCGCAAAAGTGGGAACATAGCCTTTAAATATCCATTTAAACGCAGATCTTCAGCGCTACGGATTAAACATAGCACTAAATCTTATTTACCAATTTCTCTTGAAAAATGCCAGCAAACACAGTATCAACAGAATGAATAGGGTTAGTTATATGACTATGTATACCTAAATTACATATCTCTAAAGTAATCTTTATAACAACCTTTATTTTACAACCAAAATTCCCATCTTAATGAAGACCAATCCTTCATGTCTTTCCAATTGTCATATATTTTCTATTCATTATAAAACTTCCATTCTTTGATTTCATTAGTGAGCTTCAAACCAAACACAGAGCACATTTTATTTTGCGTTACCGTCTCTGCTTCATTATTGCCAGAGAAGGAGGACAGTCAGAGGGTTTTCTTGTCATTAGTAAACTATTTTACCCTACTTGGCCGGAGCACAGTCTCTCTTACCCCATTACTTCAGACATGGCCTTTTCTCCACTGCATAACCGCAGTGTGTGTGTGTGTGTGTGTCCGCGTGCGTGCGTGCATGCAAGCATGAATGCGTGCATGTGTATGTGTTATGTTTTCCCATGAGCGTGCACACCACACGCCACTCCTATTTCAATGTAATGGAGAAGCTCTCTGGAAAACAAAGAAGCAGTAACCCAGAGATGTTATGCGCTAACGACAGGCGTTGTTTGTTAAATCACATGTTATGAAATGACTCATAGTAACTGGGCCACAAGAGCATGCTTTGTTCCCAGCAAATAATTCTATACTTTTTTTTATGGTCAAAAGCAAGATTTCTTTTTTTGTCTCTGAGCGAAATATGTAGAGGGTAAAAGCTGAGTGTTTTCAGGCTTCTCATATAAAATGTCTGTGACAGAAGTTATGTGTCAAGTTCCAGTGAGAACGAGGGAGAGAGAGAGGGAGATGGAGGGAGAGGGAGAGGGAGAGGGAGAGGGAGAGGGAGATGGAGGGAGAGGGAGAGCGCGGGTGAACAGCTGAACAGTTTTTAGTTATTGAAGTGATGAGAGTAAATAACAGTATGTGCCATTTAAAACGCCACAGCCAAAAGGGTCTCTCTCTCCTTGTTTCTCCTTCCTTTCTCCCTCACCCTTTCTCTTTCTGTCTCCCCTCTCTCCTTCCTCTACCAGTATTTGTCCCGAGCGATTAACCGAATTGTAGGTTATTTTTCAGTTTTTAAACAACTAATTGAGCTGTGTTGGTTCAATTATTTGAATTCCATATAGTTTGGGTTTTTTCTGCAAGCTGAATGTGCACATTGCACAGTTTCTCTAGAGAAAAATTTAGTAGTAGGAAGTTGTAGCTTCCAACCAGGCTAATATTCTACATAGTTTAGTGCATAAAACGTGGTAATTAACTACAATGACCATAATCCATTGAGCATCTACTTGTCAGGTCTGTGTTTCTTTTACGCCTGCTACAGAAGAGACAGAAGGAAGAGACAGAAGAATGCATGATTGTGAGGGGATATAGAGAGCAGCTGTTGCTTTGAGAGGTATCTCTACCTGAAAATACATAATCATAAAAGTATGCCTTATTAAATAACTACTTTCAGACAGCATAGGCAGCAACTCAATAGAGATGAAGACTTGGAATTAAATAAAAAAGTCATCAAAAAAACCACATACACAACAACTGAAATACGTAATTAAAGTAAAGTAATATGAATAAATGATGGTTAAGAAGTGACAAGCAGTAATAGGTAGTCACTACCATCATGGGACTTTATGAATTGTTTTATTCTGTGTTGTTCCAGCATTCAACCCAAATAATCAAAACCGAAATTGAAAACCGTGATTATTTTTGTAATAAATCAAACCGAAACCGAACCGACCTCAAAAAACACTAATCGCTCAGCACTAACCAGTATAGGTGGTGCACGTCAGTGAGAAATCTCCAGTGAAATTGGTTTTCCATGGAAAACTGATGGGTCACTTTGTGCTCGTGATACACACACACACACACACACACACACACACACACACACACACACACACACACACACACACACACACACACACACACACACACACACACACAGAAAAACATGAACGCATGCACACACATAAAATAAAACACCATTATCAGTCCAGTTCTGGAGATTATGGGTAGACGAGTAGTGACTGCAGGCTTGATGATGTGCCTAACTAAAATACACATTAACACACACACACACACACACACACACAACACACACATACACACACATACATACATTATTATCATCACACAGATTATTACTGGGAAGGCTTTAGTTAGACCATTGGAAATACAGCTTTATTGAGGAGGAGTGACAGACAACATGGAATAATAATCTCCTCATGAGCTCAGTGTTTCATATTCAGTCTGATTGGTCACTGACTGTGACTAGTCTGATTGGTCACTGACTGTGATTAGTCTGATTGGTCACTGACTGTTATTATCAAAGATTTATATTTTAATAGATTTTTCTACAAAGGTTTTTCAATGGTTCAAAGTGTTTTTGGAAATGAAATTGTCTTCTGAATTGTGTCTCTGCTATTTGCTGTACTGTAAAGAAACACATTTTTGGTAGCTCACGACGGGAGCTACAGAAGCAATCTGCCTGTCTCAGACGATGATGTGGTATCCTAGGAGGTTGTGGACAAAACACACGTACACTCATCTCTGTTTTTAAAATAAAACCACAGGACAGCAGCAGATGACATTAAAGGGTGACTACCAGTCACATGATCCTGCCCCCAATGCATCCCAACTGTGAGGAGAGGAGAGGAGGTAAATGTATTCCAACCTATGAATGAATATGATTATCAGGACTGAGACTCTTCCAATGACAAAGTGATGTGTGTCTTGTGTGTGTCTATTCATGTATGTACTGTATATGTACACTGAGTGTACAAAACATTAGGAACACCATTAATGTCACCTGTTACAGTAAATACCACGTCAACCAGTGTAGAGGTTAAAGAAGGATTGTTAAGCCTTGAGATAACTGAGACATGGTTTGTGAGCCATTCAGAGGGTGATTTAAGTGATTTTGAACAGGGTAGTAGGTGCCAGGCACATCGGTTTGTGTCAAGAATCTGCATCGCTGCTATGGTTTTTCACGCTCAACAGTTTCCTGTATGTCAAGAATGGTCCACCACTCAAAGGACATCCAGTCAACTTGACACAACTGTGGGAAGCATTGGAGTCATCATGGGCCAGCATCTCTGTGGAACGCTTTCAACACCTTGTAGAGTCCATGCCATGATGAATTGAGGCTGTTATGAGGGCAAAAGGGGGTGCAACTCAATATTAGGAAGGTGTTCCTAATGTTTTGTATACTCAGTGTATAATGTGGGTCTGCACGAAAGTGCGTGTATGCTTTTGTGTATGTGTATCTATGTTCATATGTGTGTGTGTATGTGTGTGTGTGCATAAGTGTGTGTGCTCTAGAGGGTGTCGTGTCTGTCTGTCTGGTGGAGTCCACTCTACCTGCAGTGACACAGTAGAACCGCCCCTCCAACCTCACCCTCTTCTGCTCCCAACAGTCTGACAACCCCCCCACCCTAACCCACCACCTGACTGTCATATTGAAATGCACCACTTGCAGGTGACATCAACAGGAAGTGGCGCTCCGTAATTACATCACTCTGTCTTCCTGTGGCCCGCACCTAGAATCACCAACCAGAGGAGAAGGAGAGAATAACCATTAAAATGGAAAATCACCACCGCAGCGCATCACTTGCCTGCTCGGAGGCCGCCATCTTATGACGAGTATGTGCGATGTGTGTGAGAGAGAGTGTTTTTGATGGAGTGTGAAGGTGCGTTGCAGTGCGGGGAGATGGCGTGGGGCGGTGGGACAGGATGGGGCGTGTGTGTGTGTGGTGATAAATCAGTTGGGTAGGTAAAGGGTTTTTAATGCAGCGCTCTCTACTCCCAGCCTCCATTCTCTGTCAGAGCTCAGTAAAAGATGAGAGGCCCCCAGGGAATAACACTAGAGCAGAGTGGTGGGCACTGCCGCGGGTCTCACACACACACACATACACACACACACACACACCAGGGACTGTACAGCCACTGACTGCGCCTGTGAATGAGTGAATCCATGAATAAATGCATGTATAAATAAATGAATACAACTTATCCTAAAAGGGTCCATACAGTATATTGATGACTCCCCCCCCAAAAATGTGTATTTCTAAATTATTTATGACTGGCATATTGCATTAATATTAGGGCAGAAATATTTAAGGGACCAAATTGATATTTCAATATAATTTATTTTTGTGCATTTAATGTAAAGCCACAATCCGGAATCTGCGTTTCAGCCCAACAGGAGTTCCGCCACTTGGTTTTTGACAGAAAAAGCTACATCCTCGGGAAATGTAACCAGGCACACATAAATTCATACACTGAGCTAAAAGGACTGCCAGTCCAATGTGTCAACACTGAGCTATAAGGACTGCCAGTCCAATGTGTCAACACTGAGCTATAAGGACTGCCAGTCCAATGTGTCAACACTGAGCTATAAGGACTGCCAGTCCAATGTGTCAACACTGAGCTATAAGGACTGCCAGTCCAAGATGTCAACACTGAGCTATAAGGACTGACAGTCCAAGATGTCAACACTGAGCTATAAGGACTGCCAGTCCAAGATGTCAACACTGAGCTATAAGGACTGCCAGTCCAAGGTGTCAACACTGAGCTATAAGGACTGCCAGTCCAAG
>QNTS01004313.1:5157-40680 GCA_003317085.1 Hucho hucho | reverse complement strand
TGTCAACACTGAGCTATAAGGACTGCCAGTCCAAGATGTCAACACTGAGCTATAAGGACTGCCAGTCCAAGATGTCAACACTGAGCTATAAGGACTGCCAGTACAAGATGTCAACACTGAGCTATAAGGACTGCCAGTCCAAGATGTCAACACTGAGCTATAAGGACTGCCAGTCCAAGGTGTCAACACTGAGCTATAAGGACTGCCAGTCCAAGGTGTCAACACTGAGCAAATATGTTGATACCAGTCCATATTTGAAACATATTTTGAAGCTGTACATTGTTTGTCAAATGATAACAAAAACATAGATGGCAAGAACACCTAGGGTTTTGTGTTATGGTAAAACTAAGCTCTTAAAGGCATTTCTAATCTTCAAGAGTCAATCGATATAGGCTGTGTAGGCTGTTTATCATTCATCTAAATGACCATGGAACAGCAGGAAATCTTACAGATTGTGTCTTTACGGTCAGATACAGTTGTACTGATGATGTGCGGGTCATGGTACCAGGCATCCCTGTGAGACTCTCAGAGTCTCGGGCCGGATATGAAAACTGCACGGAATTTGCCCAGCATCTGACAATACTTAGACGGCAATACATCTCCTGTCTGATAGAAGAATGTGTTCTGAATTGCAGATACACTCTGGCTCTGACATACCTTTTTAATTTGACTTTGAAGGGCCTGAAATAAGCAAAACATATGGACAGATAGAGAGAGACAGGGAGGGAGGGAGGGATACATAATGTGAATTCTTTAAACTTAGTGGATGGGGCTGTGGACTCCTGCAGCTTGGCATTGAAAGCCACAATTCACTGGAGAACTTAGTACTTAACAGTTAGTCACACACACACACACACACACACACACACACACACACACACACACACACACACACACTTACACACACACACACACGCATGCACGCTCACACACATGCTCATTCCTTTACGTAAGACATACATAGTGAAAACATCTTGATCTGTTTGTGTTCTGTAGGAAGAAAAGAGGCTTTTGAGTTGACCCACAGTTACATTTTTGTAGAATGTCTCCCTCCTTATCATGATGTATAGGAGAAGGTAGAAACTGCATCCAAGCACTGATAGAGGGTCAGATATTTTATAATACCATTAGTAGTTGTACAGGACAAGGGATGGATTTATATTATCCAAAATCTGTGGTTAGGTTAGGGACCAGGTGTTTCTACTACAGCATCACGTCATAATAGAAACATGACAATATGTAAATAAATGCATTTTTGACCTGGCTTGAGTGTTTGCATTACGTGTAATTTCAAATCAAATCAAACTTTATTTGTCACATGTGCCGAATACAACATGTGTAGACCTTACTGTGAAATGCTTACTTACAAGCCCTTAACCAACAATGCAGTTCAATAAAGAGTTAAGAAAATATTTACCAAATAAACTGAAGTAAAAAATTATAAAAAGTAACACAATAAAATAACAATAACGAGGCTATATACAGGGGGTACCGGTACCGAGTCAATGTGCGGGGGTACAGGTTAGTCGAGGTAATTTGTACATGTAGGTTATATGTGTGTCTGTACTGCATGTGTGTGTGTGTAAGTTGCACACACAGTACCTTGTGTTGGGCAGGTTAATACTGCCAGACACGTGTGGTTCAGTGTTCTCCAAGAGAGAGGAGTTCAGACTCACATACAGCGGAACCTTCACAGCCTCAGTCTCCATGGAAACCGGAAAATAATTTTCCCATGGAGGCGAAGATTCCGAGATGCTGAAAGGCACAAGTATATTGTCATTATTTATCAGCATAACAGGTTAGGCTTTTCCAGCTCACTCTGTCTCTTGCCTACCACTACCGCTATGTGAACAGTATGTGTTGGCTATACACGTCATTAAAACATTCCCCTTATGACCAGGATAATATATAGTATATGCCTAGTCCAAAACATATACAGCATCTCAATCGTCTCTGTTCTGTTCTGATAATCAAAATAAATGCAATTCCCTATTTTAAGCTCACTTTTTTGTCTGTAGTTGGAAAACATGTCTTTCCCAAAACAGTAGTTCATCTTTCCTCTGTTACCCACCATGACCGTAATTATAATGACGCCAACCAGACATCTATTTAATAAAAACTCCTACATGCCACATTCCTCCACGCGCACTGTTTCAATCACATTTGCAGGAGTTATCAAAACTTTCAAAGTGCTCCCAGTCGGCCCTAAGCCACAGGAAATTCACTCCGACATCTGGAGGGATGGGGCCAGATTATTGCTCATTTACTGTGTATTAGACATCAGTAGGAGGAGGGCACACACACACGCCTCACCTCAGGCTCATTTGAAAACACACCACGGTCCAATCCCCCATAATTCCTTGCTGTAGTTCATCAGTTCTCCTCACTACTCCTTCCCTGGCTCAGCCTATCAGAGGAGTAGGATGAAGTTGCCCCCAGACACTGATTTAAGGTCAGTTTTGTGTTTCCCCTATACTGGCTTAGGTAAGGATTGGGGTGAGGAAAAGCTGATCCTATATCTGTGCCTACAGGCAACTTCTATCCTGAGCATAAAACATCAGACGTGAAAAGTTTAGTACTAAATCAATAGCATCTGTTAGAGGTATGCTATGAAAAAGTATCTGTTAGAGGTTAGAGGTATGCTATGATAAAGTATATTTTAGAGGTATTCTATGATAAAGTATATGTTAGAGGTTAAAAGTCTGCTATGATAAAGTATCTGTTAGAGGTATGTTATGATAAAGTACCTGTTAGAGGTTAGAGGTATGCTATGATAAAGTATATGTTAGAGGTATGCTATGATAAAGTACCTGTTAGAGGTTAGAGGTATGCTATGATAAAGTATCTGTTAGCAGTATTCTATGATAAAGTATCTGTTAGATGTATGCTATGATAAAGTATATGTTAGAGGTCTGCTATGATAAAGTATCCGTTAGAGGTTAGAGGTATGCTATGATAAAGTATCTATTGGAGGTATGCTATGATAAAGTATCTGTTAGAGGTATGCTATGATGAAGTATCTATTAGAGGTATGCTCTGGTAAAGTATATGTTAGAGGTATGCTATGATAAAGTGTCTGTTAGAGGTATTCTATGATAAAGTACCGGTTAGAGGTTAGAGGTATGCTATGATAAGGTATCTGTTAGAGGTATGCTATGATAAAGTATCTGTTAGAGGTATGCTATGATAAAGTACCTGTAGGAGGTTAGAGGTATGCTATGATAAAGTATATGTTAGAGGTATGCTATGATAAAGTACCTGTTAGAGGTATGCTATGATAAAGTATCTGTTAGAGGTTATAGGGATTCTATGATAACGTATCTGTTAGAGGTATGCTGTGATAAAGTATGTGTTAGATGTTAGAGGTATGCAATGATAAAGTATCTGTTAGAGGTGTTCTATGGTAAAGTATCTGTTAGAGGTTAGAGGTATGCAATGATAAAGTATCTGTTAGAGGTGTTCTATGGTAAAGTATCTGTTAGAGGTTAGAGGTATGCAATGATAAAGTATCTGTTAGAGGTGTTCTATGGTAAAGTATCTGTTAGAGGTATTCTATGATAAAGTAAATGTTTATCTGTATTTGCCCACGGACAAAGAGTTTGGTACAAGGTAAACACAGACTACCCCAAGGTGTGAGGAGAAAGAGACAAACAGATCAACTATCCTTAATATACTTGTACTAAACTTTCCAACTTCACCCCTCAATGTGGCTGTTGTTCATATAAATCCGGTTACAAACACCTCATTATTTACTAACGTTGAGATTGATGATTGATTGGTCATTGCTCTGACCTGTAGGAGTGAGAGGAATGCAGACAGGGAAAACTAGATGGTATAATCTTTGTATTTATACATTTTATTTAACCCTTATTTTACCAGGTAAGTTGACTGAGAACACATTCTCATTTACAGCAACAACCTGGGGAATAGTTAAAGGGGAGATGAATGAGCCAATTGGGCCCTGTAGTAGCTAATGCCTGCCAGGTAGGAGAGGAGAGGCCTCTCATACAGTACACATATCCAGGCAACCTGGTCTCAGAGCATTTCGTATTATAGTTTTCCGTCTGTATCAAGAATGGTCCACCATCCGAAGGACATCCTGCCATCTAGACACAACTGTTGGAAGCATTGGAGTCAACATGGGCCAGTATCACTGTGGAACGCTTTCAACACCTTTTAGAGTCCATGCCCCAACGAATTGCAGCTCAGTATTAGGAAAGTGTTCAGTGTTCCTAATGTTTGGTGTACTCAGTGTATATTAACCCTTTGTGGAATGACTATTTACTTTGTGTTTTTTTTTATATTCCAGTGTTCTTTTGCGGGATCTTACAGTTCGATCTATTCTGTAATTGTCCAATTTCCTAATGCTGCTACTGACAGACAGACTTCTAATCATTACTAGTCATTTCACACCATGAGGTAATAGTAGTTCAGAAGCCTAAATGACACCAGTTCCTGCTAGTGAATGGAAGCGTGGAGGAATCCAAGCTATTGTGCTATACTCATTATACATTCTCTGACTGCAAGCCAAGGACCCTGCTCCAATTAGGCAACACAGAGCTCACACACACACAATCTTCTCCACACACACAGTAGTATGTAAAGTACAAAGGCATTATTACTCTGACTAAAATAGAGCTTTTACTTCTTTAAACTATTAATCAGGAAAATCAAGGTTCTTCCATCAAAGCAATGAAGATGAGGATCAGGATGGATGTGTGGCTAGATGGAGGAGGGGCTAGATGGAGGAGGGGCTAGAGCTGCTCATCAAAGAGAAAGTCTAGTTAGTGGGATTCTCCACCGTCATTCCATTCTCTTAAACCTCTACATGAGAGGGGGCAGGGGGGCAATTTGTTCCTTAAATGGCTCAGTCTGGATGTGCTTTGCGTAGCCTAGGAATCTGCAGCAGAGAGAGAGAGAATAATAATACAGAAAGATCCACAGAAAGATAATCAGGGTCAGTGAATGAGAGAGCTCCAGAGAGAGACATAATACCTCCAAGAACAAAATCTATTGTAGCTGTACTCCAACTAATTCAATGGCAAAAGTCAATGAATAAGTGTAATACAGTTTCTGTTTCTGTGGGATTTGATAGGACTACGATTGGGACATACTGTATGGTAATATGCAGAATAGCTTTATAGGCTATCATGTCCTACTGTTAGGACAAAACATGTTTTTGGCATTAATGTTCATCATATATGCATCCTTGATCTCTCTCCGGGAGTTGCTGTACATTAATGCAATGTGTAATGCATGAAATATTGACTAGCAACCTTTTCTATGACTTTAGACATCATTGCAAGATTCATTAGTGAATGCCCTTGACATACTGAAGAGCATATGCTTTCTGTAATAGGGCAAATCCACGCCAGCGGGAGCGGAAAATATTTTTGCTATGTCAAATTGTTCTGTCAATTCTCAAATATAAACTTCATTGGGAGGAAGGATGTTTGAAATGCTTGTTACATTTTTATCACAAACCATTTGGGGGAAAATCATGATGAAAGTGGCCATTTTAGGCCCTTTTTAGACCTGTTTACGCGTCCTTTAAGACCCTATGATCTGTGAACCCTACATGATACAGACAGCATGTGCCATGGATTATGTCTTGTTTCTGAGAAAAAAAAATAACATGAATTTATAACAACATATTCGTATTAATATCTCAAACAGTACCCTGTTTGATTTTGTTCATTTTAAGATGTACAAAATGTTCATCACATTTCCAGAGTGGAATTTCTGCTAATTTATGAGCACCATCAATACAGTGAATGGGAAAATGGATTCAAAGGAAACTGCCTCTGCTGTTGACATGCTGAATGTGCAATCCTAAAGGAGGGCTGTGATTAGTTGATGTCCTATAATGTCAATTTCTATGTATAAAATGGGTCAGATTATTAAAAGTATCAGAGAGCCCACTATGGAAATGCTATGTGTTTGAAGAGTATATTGTATATTGTCACAAACAATATGTCAAAAAATAAGCTAAATCAAAAAGGGTAGTTTTGAGATATTAAAGGTGGTACCCATTTCCTGCAGCCAAATTACTAAATCGCCCTCTAGTGGTCTCATGGGTGGAATGTTATTCAAATTAATTAATTATATTATTAATTATGAATTAATCAACCTTTAACAGATGAAAATCCAGTTTTTCTATATCAAACGGTGAATACATTTCAACTCTATATCTGACATTGTACAGGTGTCTTTTTTTAAAGCACATAACCATATGTGTGAGGTATACTTTTGTTTGAAATTTGATTTGTTTAAGACAACCAATAAACACTGTGTGACCCTGATTTAGCCTACTGCAATAAAATATTATTAATATGTTTAATGTTGAATAAATGCATGTGAAAATGTGTATTTCAGAATCTAGACATACTTCACATTGAGAGAACACTATAAGGCAGGGGTATTCATCCTTTTTTTGCACAGGGAACCCCTCCCAGGCAAAAGAACAAACATTTCCCGTTTTGTTTATCAACAGGCGAATGATAGTGGAAAGGAGTAATCAACGTTTTAAAATGAATTTATTTGGCATTCTAACATAGCTTATTAACTAGAAAGGTAACTCAACACATGTTTCCTAAGAGCACCTGTTTAGATGGTTAGCCATGTGTTGGCAAAAATGAATGTCCATGTCAAGAAAGCTTACTAGCAGCCAGCGGCACTTGCCGCACTGGTAGCTTATTTGCGGGTGCTTTTGTAAGATAATTCAGTGAGTGTATGGGCTCCAATGAGTGTATTTTCCTCAATATTAGGATTGAGAAATAATAACTAATTCAAGGGTTTTTCATTATTTTTTACTATTTTCTATATTGTAGAATAATAGTGAAGACATCAAAACTATGAAACAACACACATGGAATCATGTAGTAACAACAAACGTGTTAAACAAATCAAAATATATTTGATATTTGATATTCTTCAAAGTAGCCACCCTTTGCCTTGATGACAGCTTTGCACGCTCTTGGCATTCTCTCAACCAGCTTCACCTGGAATGTTTTTCCAACAGTCTGGACAATATTTTGCTGGAAGCGCTGTGGAACATCCAGGTGCTCTTTTGCAAACTTCAGACATGCAGCAATGTTTTTTTTGGACAGCAGTGGCTTCTTCCGTGGCATCCTCCCATGAACACCATTCTTGTTTAGTGTTTTACGTATTGTAGACTCGTCAACAGAGATGTTAGCATGTTCCAGAGATTTCTGTAAGTCTTTAGCTGACACTCTAGGATTCTTCTTAACCTCATTTAGCATTCTGCACTGTGCTCTTGCAGTCATCTTTGCAGGACGGCCACTCATAGGGAGAGTAGCAACAGTGCTGAACTTTCTCCATTAATAGATCATTTGTCTTACTGTGGACTGATTAACGTCAAGGCTTTTAGCGATACTTTTGTAACCCTTTCCAGCTTTATGCAAGTCATCAATTCTTAATCTTAGGTCTTCTGAGATCTCTTTGGTCTTGACATGTTTCAATCAGGCAACGCTTCTTGTGAATAGCAATCTCAAATTTTGTGAGTGTTTTTTATAGGGCAGGGAAGCTCTAACCAACATCTCCAATCTCGTCTCATTGATTGGACTCCAGGTTTGCTGACTCCTGACTCCAATTAGCTTTTGGAGTCATTAGCCTAGGAGTTCACATACTTTTTCCAACCTACACTGTGAATGTTTAAATGATGTGTTCAATACAGACGAGAAATACAATAATTTGTGTGTTATTAGTTTAAGCACACTGTGTTTTGTGACTAAGATGAAGATCAGATTGTCAAGGTTCTCTGTGATGCCGGTAAGGCAGAGTCAGGCGCAGGACAACATATGAGTGTACAATAACTTTACTCAAAATTACACAATACATGAGTGGGATTAAACAACCACTCGAATTCACGGAAAACAAGTAACACAAACAATCACGCACAAAAACATGAGGGGAACAGAGGGTTAAATAAGGAACATGAAATCATGGGAATGTAAACCAGGTGTGTCAAGGATCTGGTTCCGTAGTGGAAAGGAGTCAGGCGCAGGAGGTTGAGATGCGTGTAAAAAGGTATTTAATAAAGCCACCAGTAATAGTACAACACACGCTGGAGAGGCAAAATACTCACACGCTCAAAAATAACGGGCGAACAAACAACCCGGAAACAACGAGAGCCAAAAGATACTAGCCCTCAGTACACAGACTGGGAAAACTCCAAAGAACACTGATAATCACGCACAGGGGAAGGAGGGGAAGGAAGTAATATAAGTAGGAGCGTGATTGGGAGATAATTAACAACAGGTGTAGACAATAACGACAAAACCAAAAGACACACAAAAAAGGGGAACGGTGATGGTTAGAAAACCGGTGAAGTCGACTGCCGAACACCGCCCGAACAAGGAGAGGGACCAACTTCGGTGGAAGTCGTGACAAGGTGTGTGAAAAAAGGAAGACAAAACCAACAGAAAAAGAACAATGGATCTGTAGCGGCTAGAAGGCCGGTGACGTCGACCGCCGAAAGCCACCCGAGCAAGGAGAGGGACCAACTTCGGCTGAAGTCGTGACACAGATCAAATTGTATGACTAATTTATGCAGAAATCCAGGTAATTCCAAAGGGTTCACATACTTTTGATTGCCACTGTAGATGCAGAAGGCTTACACTTCTCTTCAAGAAGATTGAATGGTTATGGGTCTGAATAAATAACTGCCATAGGCTACCACCATTGCGCGTTTGCTCTTCTTTCAAACTACCCGTTCTAGTTCTATTAGCTGCTGTATTTAACACTAAGCAAAAAATGAGCTTGCGTCCCTCTTCGAACAGTCTATTGGTATAAGAAATGCAAAGAAAATGATGTCCAGCAAGCTATTTTAGTTTAGCTTTCCCTGCATGGGACTCTAGTCTAGCTTTCCCTGCATGGGACTCTAGTCTAGCTTTCCCTGCATGGGACTCTAGTCTAGCTTTCCCTGCATGGGACTCTAGTCTAGCTTTCCCTGCATGGGACTCTAGTTTAGCTTTCCCTGCATGGGACTCTAGTTTAGCTTTCCCTGCATGGGAGCATTTTTTAAGGAGAAGCCAGAGGAGCACAGGTGCTTGCATATTGCGCAAGAGACAGAGGCTATAAGTTAGAAGCTTATTATGCATAACCCATCATTAATTAGCTAAATATAAGGCTAGTACTGCATTGAATGTAAACTCAGCAAAAAAAGAAACGTCCCTTTTTCAGGAACCTGTCTTTCAAAGATAATTCGTAAAAATCCAAATAACTTCACAGATCTTCATTGTAAAGGGTTTGAACACTGTTTCCCATGTTTGTTCAATGAACCATAAACAATTAATGAACATTCACCTGTGGACCGGTCGTTAAGACACAGACAGTAGGCAATTAAGGTCACGGTTATGAAAACGTGGGACACTAAAGAAGCCTTTCTACTGACTCTGAAAAACACCAAAAGAAAGATGCCCTGGGTCCCTGCTCATCTGCGTGAGCGTGCTTTAGGCATGCTGCAAGGAGACATGAGGACTGCAGATGTGGCCAGGGCAATAAATTGCAATGTCCGTACTGTAAGACGCCTAAGACAGCGCTACAGGGAGACAGGACGGACAGCTGATCGTCCTCGCAGTGGCAGACCACGTGTAACAACACCTGCACAGGATCGGTACATCCGAACATCACACCTGCGGGACAGGTACAGGATGGCAACAACAGCTGCCCGAGTTACACCAGGAACGCACAATCTCTCCATCAGTGCTCAGACTGTCCGCAATAGGCTGAGAGAGGCTGGACTGAGGGCTTGTAGGCCTGTTGTAAGGCAGGTCCTCACCAGAAACACGAGGTAATGGACGCGGATGAATGGCACAACAATGGGCCTCAGGATCTTGTCATGGTATCTCTGTGCATTCAAATTGCCATAGATGAAATGCAATTGTGTTTGTTGTCTGTAGCTTATGCCTGCCCATACCATAACCCCACCGCCACCATGGGGCACCCTGTTCACAACTTTTACATCAGCAAACCGCTGGCCCACATGACACCATACACATGGTCTGCAGTTGTGAGACCAGTTGGACATACTGCCAAATTCTCTAAAACTACATTGGGGCCAGCTTATGGTAGAAAAAAATACATTAAATTCTCTGGTAACAGCTCTGGTGGACATTCCTGCAGTTAGCATTGCCAATTACACACTCCCTCAAAACTTGACACATCTGTGGCATTGTGTCGTGTGACAAAACTTCACATTTCAGGATTACCTTTTATTGTCCCCAGCACAAGGTGCACCTGTGTAATGATCATGCTGTTTAATCAACTTCTTGATATGCCACACCTATCAGGTGGATGGATTGTCGGCAAAGGAGAAATGCTCACTAACAGGTATGTAAAGAAATGTGTTCACAATTTCGGATAACTTTTATTTCAGCTCATGAAACATGGGACCAACACTTTGCATGTTGCGTTTATATTTTTGTACAGTACATTTTAATTCATTAAAATCATCCAAGGACAGGTAGGCCTATTCGACGCTTGAACAGACACTGGCACGTGGGTGCATGCTCATAAACGCCCCAACATACAGAATCAGAGGCAGCATAAAAAGCATGGTGGTTAGGCATTTTAATAATTAACATGAACATCATCAGTAAATACTGTAGAATCCCTGTGTATTGATCTCATGAGCAAAAGCCCTCAAGCCAAGAAACACCAAATATTTTCTTTGTGTCAAACACATTTCATCAACCCCTTCAGAAGTGAACCAGTCAGGATGAGTGTTTGTGTGTACTAGCGAGTTTGTGTAAGCTAGACCAAACCAAACAGGCCTCAAAAGAAACTAAGCCGTCAGTAGCGTATGTGTCTGTGTGTATGTGTCTGTGTGTGAGAGAGAGAACCTGCCTGACCAAACCCAGTTCTCCACATGGCCCCAACTCACCTACAGTCCTGATTGATCGCCTCCACAATCAGCAATTAAGCTCCAGTGATCATCCAGAGGAGGGGGGTCTCTGCTCTCCGCCAGCCCAGAGAAGGCCTCACTGGGCAGGGCTACGTTTGGCCCGGGGCTGGGCTCATTGGAGGAGGTTAACTCCAGCATAAATAAGCATCTTTGCAGTCATTACAGGGATTAGGCAGTGATTCGCCTGCAAGGAACCAAGAGGCTGCCAGAGGTTCACTACAGTTCACAGCCTGACTTATAGGGAGAGGCCCACCGAGATTACTGAGTGTGTGTGTGTGCGAGAGACAGAGAGAGAAACAGAGAGTGTATAAGTGTGTCTCCAATCTGAGCCCCTGGCTGCCCCTTGATCTTTTGCATGTTTTGACAGTGTGAAAGGGGATAAGGAGAGCTGGAGAGAGCAGAGGGAGAGATGGGAAGAGAAGGAGATATGGAGAGAGAGCATAGGGAAAGATGGAGAGAGAGCAGAGGGAGAGAAGAAGAGATGCAGAGGGAGAGAAGGCAAGATGGAGAGAGAGCAGATGGGAAGAGAGCATGGGGAAAGATGGAGAGAGAGCAGAGGGAGAAAATGCAAGAGCAGAGGGAGAAAGAGCAGAGGGAGAGAAGAGATGGGAAGAGAGCAGAGGGAGAGAAGAGATGGGAAGAGAGCAGAGGGAGAGAAGAGATGGGAAGAGAGCAAGAGGGAGAGAAGAGATGGGAAAAGAGCAAGAGGGAGAGAAGAGAAGGGAAGAGAGCAGAGGGAGAGAAGAGATGGGAAGAGAGCAGAGGGAGAGAAGGAGAGAAAACAAGAAACACCAATTAAATGGGGTCATTACTAGGGTATTAATTAAATTGACTACATTTTAATGAACAGAATTTAGGCACAAATACAAACAGATGCAAATTTCGTTAGCGGTGATGAGCAACAGAAAATCATCCATTATTTATTAGTCCCGTCAGTCAAGTTTTTGCATTTTTCATCAGAACAAATATTCCCATTTGAACAGAACACAGCAGCACAAGGCCAATTTGGGGCAGAATCAACACATTCCTTCATCAAATATATGCTCTGTGTTTCTCCAACAGTCACTCAGAGCTGTGTGATCAAACAGGCATGTCTAAAGTCTAACAGTAGGAATGGAGGGGCAACAGGAGCAGGATGGTCAGTGTGTGTGTGCTCACATACATTATACATGGGCAGACAGGCCTTGTCTGTTCATACAGCAGACAATCTCAGTCATCATCATCTTGTCTTTCCAGTGCATCTTCCATCGTCACCCAGAGTATCTTAAGCAAAGAAACCTTGCTCAGTTAAAGGGTCCCTCTGAGACCCTTTGTGTGTGTGTATTTCTGAATGTCTGTCCGTGTTTGTGTGTGTGTGCATGTGTAAATGTCAAATTTTCTATAGACACTGTATTGAAGTCCATTCACTGTGACCTTGAGTGTCACCAAAAGCTCACTTTACAAGTAAACACGTGTTGTGTGTGTTCCTGTGACTGGATGTGACGTTATCATCTAGCTTGGATGTCAGTCATCTCGATCTGCAGTTTGACAGCCTTTGCCTCCCCGACTTCCACGCCACACTTAGGACATGTCAGGTAGGCGTCGGCGATGGAATGACTCTTGACGCAGTAGTAACAGAACACATGACCACAACCTACCATGTGAGGCATGGTAGGCCACTCCCCACACAGACCACACTCCTTCCACACCGCTGAGCCCTCTCTAACCCCCTCCTCCCCTCCCTCACCCACTCCTAGGGGGTAGAGCAGTGAATACATGGTTGTCTTGATCTTCCTCATGTTGACTAGAGGGAGGAGGAAGATGAGGAACTCAGAGAAGCCGTGCCACAGCAGCTCTCTATTCATGTACTGGAAGGCTACATCCCGGACCGCCTGGGGCTTACTGAACACCGCATGGATACCCAGGATCCTTTCTGTCAGAGACGGGTGGCGCCCCTTCCTCAGGAACACCAGGAAGTTGATCAGATTGGCTACCTGGGGAGATAGCATCGGGATGAGTAACAGCTAGCCCAGGGTTTCCCAAACTTGGTCCTCAGGTCCCCAAGGGTGGCATGTTTTGGTTTTTGCCCTAGCACTACACAGCTGATTCAAATAATCAACTAATCATCAAGCTTTGATTATTTGAATCAGCTGTGTAGTGTTGGGGAAAAAAACGAAATATGCATTCCTTGGGGTCCTGAGGACTGAGTATTGAAAACGCTGAGCTAGCCAATCAAAACTCAGAACTTTACTTTATGACCCTACCTGGGTAAGGCCGGTGATCAGAGAAAGAACTCGACGCAGTCCCAGACGCAGACCTCCATCGGCCGGGGGACTGCCGCCTAGCCCCAACCCCAGGGAGAGGAGCAGGCTGTGGGATCGCTCCATCAGCCAGCGGGGGCCGATTGTCAGCAGGGCCAGGCCCAGCCTCTGTCTCCTGCTCAGGGCCCTGTAGCGCTGGGATAGTGACAGAGTGTTGTGGTAACGGAGGTTCATCATAGACTGGCCCACCGTAGCACTGTTGGGGTAGACTGTGAATTTCCAGAGAAGGAGCTGGAGCAGGGCCTTGAGTTCAGGCTCCACGGGAGTGAGCAGGCCTGGGCGGAAGTGTTGGAAACACTGGGAGAACTGGTTCCACACCAGCTGGTCCAGAGCAGAGTCCAGCTCAAAGGCATCCAGCTGGTTGATCCTCAAGACAGGAGTCTGAGGGTCTGGACCTGAACCTCCCTCTGGTGGGGGATGGGGTCCTCCGGTGGAAGCTGGAAAAGAAGAAGAGGAAGATGAGAATCAAAAAATTGTACTTGTAGGCTACATCACATGCATACAGTATGCAATACAAGGATTTATCAAAGGTGCTCCACAGTAACATAGGCCTAATCCCCAAAGAAAGACCCCAAACATTTGGCAAGAATAAACTGTCTTGGAAGGACGAAACCTCGAGGGACCAGATGTAAAGGGATACTTAGACATTTTGCCAATTAAGCCCTTTATGTACTTCCCCTGAGTCAGATGAACTCGTGGACACGAATTTGAATGACTCTGCGTCCAGAATGAAGGAAGTTAGAGGTAGTTTCGCGAGCCAATGCTAAATGCAATCTTAGTGCAATGACGAAGACTACAGGAACAGCTGGCATTCTAGCTGTCATATAGACGTCCAGTCTTTGCGCTACCGCTAGCCAGCAACTTCCTTCAAACAGCACACAGAGACAGAAAAATGGTATCCACGAGTTCATCTGACTGAGGAAGTACAGTAGATGGTCTTCATTGCCAAAATCTCAAAGGAGAAGTTTGCTTTTGTACAACCAAATCAACATTTTTGTAAATGGCATGTTATAGAAAGGTCCAGATTTCACTTGTTTTTGAGAAACTTACCGCAACCAGCGATTCATTTCCTCGTTGTGTAGTACGAGGGTAATAAAAAAACATGTACAAGGTTTCAAAAACACCCAAATACATCCTTTTAGAAACGGAAACGCTGTCAGTATAGGGATGTAGGTCTTTAGAAGTTGTACACATGAAATTGTGTCATTTCGAACTGCAATTTTATATTCCATTTCGAGTGACTTTAGCCATTTCCCCTATCCAGCTATTCCATTCTCTGTGTAGCTTGCTACTACAGGTAATTGCCAAAATAAAGGAAACACCAACATGAAGTCTTAATAAGGCGTTGGGCCACCATGCAGTGGCAGTTCTAGACCATTTCAACTGGGGGGGCCAAGCTGGGGCCAGTTGTACTGTTACTGTTAGAGGGGCCAGTTACATTAGACGTTATTGTTGTCATATCGTTTTCTTCACTGCTTTGCAGGCATTAGCAGGCAAAAGACCATGTCGCTCTAGTAAATGTGTGGGTTTAATTAGTGTTCCGCGTTGCCACTGTCTAATAACGGATGTAAAAAAAGAACGATAGCAAAAATTTGTTATGCAAAAATGATTTCATACTCCACATTTAGGGGGGCCACAAGGGGGTCCAAAATTAATGTCACGGGGGCACTGGCCCCCCCTGGCCCCCCCCAGAACCGCCAGTGCCACCATGTGCCGCCAGAACATCTTCAATGCACCTTAGCATAGATTCTATATGAATGAATTACATTTTATTTTCGTGTCAGATCGCCAATTGGCAACCCATCCTTTATGGGATTAATTGACACATAAACAAACATTACAATAATGCACTATGGTAATTAAATGATCATTCTTCTTCCGGTGTTCTCTACATTGCGCATTGCATAAAGAGTGAAAAAAAAATCTATATAAAAAAAAGAAAATCAATACATAATAGTAAATAAGGTTATCCAAACAATACTTACATCCCTAGAGCAGTAAAATAATATACATAGATATATACATACACCCTGTATACAGTGAGGGAAAAAAGTATTTGATCCCCTGCTGATTTTGTACGTTTGCCCACTGACAAAGAAATGATCAGTCTATAATTGTAATGGTAGGTGTATTTGAACAGTGAGACAGAATAACAACAAAAAAATCCAGAAAAACGCATGTGAAAAATGTTATAAATTGATTTGCATTTTAATAAGGGAAATAAGTATTTGACCCCTCTGCAAAACATGACTTAGTACTTGGTGGCAAAACCCTTGTTGGCAATCACAGAGGTCAGACATTTCTTGTAGTTGGCCACCAGGTTTGCACACATCTCAGGAGGGATTTTGTCCCACTCCAGTGAGAGACAGAATAACAAAAAAAATCCAGAAAAACACGTGAAAAATGTTATAAATTGATTTGCATTTTAATGAGGGAAATAAGTATTTGAACCCATCTCAATCAGAAAGATTTCTGGCTCCCAGGTGTCTTTTATACAGGTAACGAGCTGAGATTAGGAGCACACTCTTAAAGGGAGTGCTCCTAATCTCAGCTTGTTACCTGTATAAAAGACACCTGTCCACAGAAGCAATCAATTAATCAGACTCCAAACTCTCCACCATGGCCAAGACCAAAGAGCTCTCCAAGGATGTCAGGGACAAGATTGTAGACCTACACACGGCTGGAATGGGCTACAAGACCATCGCCAAGCAGCTTGGTGAGAAGTTGACAACAGTTGGTGCGATTATTCGCAAATGGAGAAACACAAAAGAACTGTAAATCTCCCTCGGCCTGGGGCTCCATGCAAGATCTCACCTCGTGGAGTTGCAATGATCATGAGAACGGTGAGGAATCAGCCCAGAACTACACGGGAGGATCTTGTCAATGATCTCAAGGCAGCTGGGACCATAGCCACCAAGAAAACAATTGGTAACACACTAAGCCGTGAAGGACTGAAATCCTGCAGCGTCCGCAAGGTCCCCCTGCTCAAGAAAGCACATATACATGCCCGTCTGAAGTTTGCCAATGAACATCTGAATGATTCAGAGGACAACTGGGTGAAAGTGTTGTGGTCAGATGAGACCAAAATGGAGCTCTTTGGCATCAACTCAACTCGCCGTGTTTGGAGGAGGAGGAATGCTGCCTATGACCCCAAGAACACCATCCCCACCGTCAAACATGGAGGTGGAAACATTATGCTTTGGGGGTGTTTTTCTGCTAAGGGGACAGGACAACTTCACCGCATCAAAGGGACGATGGACGGGGCCATGTACCGTCAAATCTTGGGTGAGAACNTGGCCTAGCCAGTCTCCAGACCTTAATCCCATAGAAAATCTGTGGAGGGAGCTGAAGGTTCGAGTTGCCAAACGTCAGCCTCGAAACCTTAATGACTTGGAGAAGATCTGCAAAGAGGAGTGGGACAAAATCCCTCCTGAGATGTGTGCAAACCTGGTGGCCAACTACAAGAAACGTCTGACCTCTGTGATTGCCAACAAGGGTTTTGCCACCAAGTACTAAGTCATGTTTTGCAGAGGGGTCAAATACTTAATTCCCTCATTAAAATGCAAATCAATTTATAACATTTTTCACATGCGTTTTTCTGGATTTTTTTGTTGTTATTCTGTCTCACTGTTCAAATACACCTACCATTAAAATTATAGACTGATCATTTCTTTGTCAGTGGGCAAACGTACAAAATCAGCAGGGGATCAAATACTTTTTTCCCTCACTGTATATACACAGTTGAAGTCGGAAGTTTACATACACCTTAGCCAAATACATTTAAACTCAGTTTTTCCTGAGATTTAATCCTAGTAAAAACTCCCTGTCTTAGGTCAGTTAGGATCACCACTTTATTTTAAGAATGTGAAATGTATAAATAATAATAGAGATAATTATTTATTTCAGATTTTATTTCTTTCATCACATTCCCAGTGGGTCAGAAGTTTACATACACTCAATTAGTATTTGGTAGCATTGCCTTTAAATTGTTTAACTTGGGTCAAACGTTTCCGGTAGCCTTCCACAAACTGCCCACAATAAGTTGGGTGAATTTTAGCCCATTCCACCCGACAGAGCTGGTGTAACTGAGTCAGGTTTGTAGGCCTCCTTGCTCGCACACGCTTTTTCAGTTCTGCCCACAATTTGTCTATGGGATTGAGGTCAGGGCTTTCTGATGGCCACTCCAATACCTTGACTTTGTTGTCCTTAAGTTATTTTGCCACAACTTTGAAAGTATGCTTGGGGTCATTGTCCATTTGGAAGACCCATTTGCGACCAAGCTTTAACTTCCTGACTGATGTCTTGAGATGTTGCTTCAATATATCCACATAATTTTCCATCCTCATGAAGCCATCTATTTTGTGAAGTGCACCAGTCCCTCCTGCTGCAAAGCACCCCCACAACATGATGCTGCCACCCCAGTGCTTCACGGTTGGGATGGTGTTCTTCGGCTTGCAAGCCTCCCCCTTTTTCCGCCAAACATAAAGATGGTCATTATGGCCAAACAGTTTTATTTTTGTTTCATCAGACCAGAGGAAATTTCTCAAAAAAGTACAATCTTTGTCCCCATGTGCATTTGCAATCCGTAGTCTGGCTTTTTTTATGGTGGTTTTGGAGCAGTGGCTTCTTCCTTGCTGAGCGGCCTTTCAGGTTATGTCGATTTAGGACTAGTTTTACTGTGGATATAGATATTTTTGTACCTGTTTCCTCCAGCATCTTCACAAGGTTCTTTGCTGTTGTTCTGGGATAGATTTGCACTTTTCGCACCGAAGTACGTTCATCTCTAGGAGACAGAACGTGTCTCCTTCCTGAGCGGTATGACGGCTGCGTGGTCCCATGGTGTTTATACTTGCGTACTATTGTTTGTACAGATGAACGTGGTACCTTCAGGCATTTGGAAATTTCTCCCAAGGATGTCAAGCAAAGAGGCACTGAGTTTGAAGGTAGGCCTTGAAATACATCCACAGGTACACCTCCAAATGACTCAAATTATGTCAATTAGCCTATCGGAAGCTTCTAAAGCCATGATATAATTTTCTGGAATGTTCCAAGCTGTTTAAAAGGCACAGTCAACTTAGTGTATATCAACTTCTGACCCATTGGAATTGTGATACAGTGAATTATAAGTGAAATAATCTGTCTGTAAACAATTGTTGGAAAAATTACTTTAAAGGCAATGCTACCAAATACTAATTGAGTGTATGTAAACTTCTGACCCACTGGGAATGTGATGAAAGAAAAAGCTAAAATAAATCATTCTCTCTACTATTATTCTGACATTTCACATTCTTAAAATAAAGTGGTGATCCTAATTGACCTAAGACAAAGTATTTTTACTAGGATTAAATGTCAGGAATTGTGAAGAACTGAGTTTAAATGTATTTGGCTAAAGTATATGTAAACTTCCGACTTCAACTGTACATAGATACATACACTACCGTTCAAAAGTTTGGGGTCACTTTGAAATTTTTTTGTCCATTAAAATAACATCAAATTGATCAGAAATACAGTGTAGACATTGTTAAATTACTTCTCTAGCTGGAAACGGCAGATTTTTTTTATGGAATATCTACATAGGCGTACAGAGGCCCATTATCAGCAACCATCACTCCTGTGTTCCAATGGCACGTTGTGTTAGCTAATCCAAGTTGATCATTTTAAAAGGCTAATTGATCATTAGAAAACCCTTTTGCAATTATGTTAGCACAGCTGAAAACTGTTGTCCTGATTAAAGAAGCAATAAAACTGGCCTTCTTTAGACTAGTTGAGTATCTGGAGCATCAGCATTTGTGGGTTTGATTACAGGCTCACAATGTCCAGAAACAAAGTCCATTCTTCTGAAACTCATCAGTCTATTCTTGTTCTAAGAAATGAAGGCTATTCCATGCGAGAAATTCCAAGAAACTGAAGATCTGGTACAACATTGTGTACTACTCCCTTCACAGAACAGCGCAAACTGTCTCTAACCAGAATAGGAGTGGGAGGCCCCGGTGCACAACTGAGCAAGAGGACAAGTATATTAGAGTGTCTAGTTTGAGAAACAGACGCCTCACAAGTCCTCAACTGGCAGCTTCATTAAATAGTACTCGCAAAACACCAGTCTCAACGTCAACAGTGAAGAGGCGACTCCATCTCAGACTGGCTAATAAAAAGAAAAGACATTTCTAAGTGACCCCAAACTTTTGAACAGTAGTGTACAGACAAATAAATACAGAAAAAAAAGTAACATAAGTCACTTTATAAGTGTCTGGAACTTCCTGTGTGGAAGGACCTGCTTTCATTATATTTGTATGCCTCAGCTCGAGTCGCAACAAAATGGAATACAACATTGCAGATAAAGTTTCTTAAAGGATGTATTTGGGTGTTTTTGGAGCCTTTGCTCATGTTTTTTCAGAGCCCCCTTACTGCCACAATGAGGATGAGGATTTAAATCGCTGGTTGGCGGTAGGTTTCTCAAAAACAAGTGAAATTGCAAAGTGTCTGGACCCTTCTATAGCATGCCATTTACATTAAAAATGTAGATTTGGTTGTAAAAAAGCTAAATTCTCCTTTAAGATGAGAAGTCCATCCTATTATGCATTTTTATAATGGAGCTGAAATCACTTTTCACATGTAAAACCCATCCTAAATGTGGCCTTTGAGCATTGCAATGAGGAGGCACATGGGGTCTTAAGATGCACACGGACACACACACACACACACACACACACACACACAGGGTCTTAGCCGAGATAGGGGTGTGCGGAAAAATCACATCAACAGGGATTAGCCTAATGGCGCAGTCTCGGCTACACCGTAACCATCTGCCAATATGGAACTACTTTACTCCCCGGTGGACTCTATATGAGATCGCACAACTGTGACGTCTGAATGATTCCTCACTGAGTGTGTCTGTGTGAGTCCATGTTTGTATCGTTCTTGGTTTATCTCTCTCTACCCCCCCCCCACCCCAAATGAAATGGTTTAGAAATGAAAGGCTGAAGGAGAGAAAAAGAGAGAGAGAGACCTTTGTGCTGTGGTGAACAGGATTTGTTACGTGGCTTTAAGGGATTTCAGCTCTGGAATGGAAATATGGCAGCTTTGACTGAAGGGGTCAGTTGTGACATTTAGACCGAGTTACATTCTAATAAGCAGCACTGCGGTGCTTAGAGTTTATTTTGGTCCATAAGAACATCCTGCATTCATGATGTTTCAATAGACTTCAGATGATACACTACCACCCAGTTACATTTAGAAATGAATGAAATAGGTGAAATTTTAAAGGAAATAAGTAATTCAAGTTTAACGAGTGCGGCATACAATGTCTATTATACAAAGTTAGAATTATAAATTAATTAAAAAAGTAGCCTAAAACTTACAAGAAAATAAGTAGGTGAATATCAAATAATTACATAAAGATTCTAATATATATAACCTCATTTGTTATGTCACATCATTTGGGTGAGATAGCTAAGCATAATTGGTCCTTGGTAAATAATAATACATTTAATTTGTATAGTGCTTTTCATTAGAATTATCTCAAAGCTCTACTGAGAAACAAATGAAGTAGTAGCCTCACGTTTGTAAGCACTGCCTCAGTGTGGGCGTATGCGCATGCCTGCATGTGTGTGTGTGTGTGTGTGTCTATCAGGTAGGCAGGCAGGGGCATACGTAGATAATCCACCGGTCCACAGCGCCATATAGCCACACAGTGCCAAGTGTAAGAAATATCCCTCTCTCTCCATCCCTTCCTCCTTCCCTCCCTCTCGGGAGAATCCCCTGGCCTGGTACTCCCTTCAACGCTGTTATTGAGCAGTTGACAAGTTATGAATGAAAATGTTTTATTTGGGAACACAGTATTGACAGCCGGCTATCAATAGTACTGTGGCTATTGTCAGGGGCCTGTCAATATTAATGTAATTATGATGTAAGAGGATGAGAGAGATGTTAGAGTCAGGCCACTGTAACGTCTTCTAGACACACACACACACACACACACACACACATCAATAGCAGGATTACTATTGACAGCTACCCTCAGACTCTCAGCTATATGCCAAATACATAACAGCCCCACACTTCAGTCAATACTCTCTGCCTATAAAAATGAAGTAGTGAAATTTACAGGGCTTTCACCACAGAACTGGAAATCTATGGCTCTTATGTAATGGTCAGAAGTCGCCGATCAATGGGCAGTGGTTAGGCCTATTGTAAATAAAGGACATACACTTACAGAGGCACGAAAGAGCAAACACACACACAAAGATTATGTTCAAGCATTGAACAGGAGCCATCGACTTCATAATGGATCAACACAGGGAGAATGCCCTCTCCTGGAGCTGGTGAGTGAGTAGAGTGAGAGTGAGAGAGAGGACTGACTGACTGAGCGTGGGTTATTGCCTAAAGTTATCTACTATAGGCCTAGTTCTGAAATCAATACAAAACAAGTAAAAAGCCAGAAGCCTACACATTTCATGGGGTAAATGTAATGATTTTTAAATTCTATATTTACGATTGCTTCAAACAACAGCATTTTGGGGATATTTAGAGATTTAGGGAAGAGGCCAAATGAATCATTACTAGGACAATGTCAATCCACAACATATGGATATACAGCCACAACAACAGAAACAACGCTAGCACAAATGGTTTACATGGAGCAAAAACCCCTCCTGCACCATGACAAATGATAGGAGAAAAATATCAGCACTCCGCAGCATCCAAGCTGTAGTCAGTCTGCTGCTCAAATCAGGGCTTATGACAACTGGCGCAAAGTGACGAATGAGTGACAGATAAGATTGCGGCATATCAACTGTCACCCCCACCTCTAGGCATCATCCTGTCGGCTACGATCTACTGATGGAAAAAGGGATAGGGAAAAAAAGAACAGAAAAAAAACTAGTGAAAACAGATAAGCACAAACTGCTCAACGACAACACCCTGACCTTGAGTCTGTCTGGCTGTCACAACTGGACAGGGCAGAACATTCCTGAAGCGAACATAGCAGCTCAGCTCGAAGCAAGGCTATAAGGAATCAAGGGAATTTGGGAGGGTGGCTAGTGGCTAGACTGTCATCTTGACCTTCGGTTTAGACATAGTGCCAGGGATGGCACCTTTAGGACAAGAGATAGAGGGAAGGGGGGGNGGGGGGGGGGGGGGGGGGGGGGGTGTCTTGATCCCCAAAGGACAGGACGGGACACATAATAGTGAAATTATCCCTATCTTTTTCTGATCACTGAGGAATAATTATATATATATATATATATATGCCTCCTTCAGATATAAAATGTCTAATATATGTATGCCTGGCTTTGTATATAAGCAATTTATTATGCATCAAACTCCTGGCTTAGACTCTCGTACACAAATACCAAGGCAGTTAGCTTTGCTTGTTAGCCTACATTCTCTGAACTAAAATATAAACTGTTACAATTGGCTCTCCTACTGGGTGGAATATGCCTTTGGCTCTCACCCTACATTTCTCCTCTCATGTAAATGAATTTGTGTAAAAGGTCTGGAGAATGTAACCTTCCATTCTAAGCACTCAAACCTCTTTTATTCCTCTCTTTATTGCTCTTCTCTCTCTGGCCAGAGTGCTAGGCCTACTAATGTTTTCTCAATGAAAATTAATGAGAATGTCAGTTTTGGAACTTTTAAAAAGCGATGTCATGGCCATTACAGGTATGCTAAGATTAGCCAGGCGGTAAGAGGACTAATTGTTATGAGTCTGTTTCATAAAAAATGGATGCGTGTAAATGCACAGAGTGGTCCTAGACCCTGGCTCCCTCTCTCTCGGTGTGTGTGTGTGTGTGTGTGTGTGTGTGTGTGTGTTGCACTCTAATGCTTTATCAGGACTCCCCTACTCACCTAAGACTAGGGTTGCAAACTGACTAGGGTTGGAACTTTCAATAAATTCCCTGGATTTCCAGAAATCCTGCTTGGAGGATCCCGGATTTCCTGCTTCTTCCCTCCTGATTCCGGAAGACCTCTAACTCGGATTTTTGGAAAACCAGGGAATTTATTGAAAGTTTAATGAATTTTGCAACCCTCTACCTCACACCATAGAGAGCCAGAGGGCGAGGGGTGCCTAGTTAATGCCTGAAAAAAAAAGATCACTTCTGCCTGACACAAAGATTTGTGCTCTGCTTAATCTGGTTTGCTCAGAACGTAAATTATTTAGGAGAATTAATTGATTTTGTGAGTACGAAGGTGGAAGACACAAAGCTTGTATGAGTAATAAGTACAGCCGGGTTTGCAGGAAAACAACTTAAAAACTCATGAAACATTTAGGAGGCCAAGGAAGCGCATTGAATGGTGAAGCAAGAACAGTTAATGAATGAGACATGTTTTGCTGTGTCTGATGAAGTAATGCACAACTGCTGTGATCTAACCTCATGCAAATGAAATGTGTAGCGTCAAGAACGTTTGATCAACTAATGCATGACAGAAGACAAACGGTGATGTACAAACCTTTTCTCTCTCTCTCATGTTTTATCAGTTGTACACAGCAATTAAAAGGATGGAACAAATGGAATGCTTAGCGTGCTAGAGTGCCAGACAGACCCTGGCTTCTGAAGACCCAAGCAATGTTTGTTTTCTCTAAAGCGGACAAAGAATGCTGTAAAAAGATGTGCTTATGTCTGGAGCAGTCACTCATTACAGTAAAAACACTTCACAGAAGCATGCTGGCGTGATGAGTAGCCTAACCTAGTCTGAGGCCTGAAGGCTTGCGTTAGCTCCCCAAGCAAATGCCTAAGCTTTAGCTCAGCGGGCTAACCGAGTGTTGAGGCTTTTAGGCTAGACAAACCAAGTTCAAACACAGTCTGTCATACGACTACCCCTGCCGGCATTTGAACTTTGGATGCATTACAAACATTCCTACTGAACAACCCTTTTAGAGGATAGGGCCTGAGTGTAGAGAGCTTTTTCAAATGAGTGCAGCAGACAAAGCTGTGTCCATGTTAATGCCTGTTAGAGAAATCTATAGCTGACCTCTTGACCTCTAGCTGAGATCACACCCCAGTTTAACTTCACAGATTCCCTTAAAAACCCACTCAATATGCTAAGTGTTCTCTCTCCCTCTCATCCAGTGTAATCATCTGCTATAGATTCTCTTGATAACAACACTCATTCCTAGTTCTTAATTCGTAAAGTCTACACATATCAGCCATTTAACAAAAAACGCAAAGCTCCTCCATTTTGATAATAAGGCAAGAGCATTACGTGATAATCAGTCAGAGGATTAGGTTGGCACGAGGCAAAATGGCCAGCTACAGAGTAATTGTAAAAGAGAGATAGAATGAAAAAAGATGAATAGAATAGAGGACAATGATTGAGGGGAGAGGGATGGAGTGAGTGGCTCTTGAAAATCAATAAAATCACCTACTGTACAGAAATAATGACATATCTTTCTCTCTGCTTTTAGACTGGTCTGGAGTGGGTTAAGCTTAAGGCTGAAATGGTAGAATAGCCTACTGTAATAATCAAATGTATAGTACACTAATTAATACCTATGGGGATAATTCCTGTCATAATATAGCCTACATACAGAATTCACTATATACAGATGAAGTCGGAAGTTTACATACACTTAGGTTGGAGTCATTAAAACTCGTTTTTCAACCACTCCACAAATTTCTTGTTAACAAACTATAGTTTGGCAAGTCAGTTAGGACATCTACTTTGTGCATGTCACAAGTCATTTTTCCAACAATTGTTTACAGACAGATTATTTAACTTATCATTCACTGTATCACAATTCCAGTGGGTCAGAAGTTTAAATATACTAAGTTGACTGTGCCTTTAAACATCTTGGAAAATTCCCGAAAATGATGTCATGGCTATAGAAGCTTCTGATAGGCTAAATAACATAATTTGAGTCAATTGGAGGTGTACCTGTGGATGTATTTTAAGGCCTACCTCAGTGCCCCTTTGCTCGATATCATGGGAAAATCTAAATAAATCAGCCAAGACCTCAGAAAAAAAAACTGTAGACCTCCACAAGTCTGGTTCATCCATTGGAGCAATTTCCAAACGCCTGAAGGTACCACGTTCATCTGTACAAACAATAGTACGCAATTATAAACACCATGGGACCACGCAGCCGTCATACCGCTCAGGAAGGAGACGCGTTCTGTCTCCTAGAGATGAACGTACTTTGGTGCAAAAAGTGCAAATCAATCCCAGAACAACAGCAAAGGACCTTGTGAAGATGCTGGAGGAAAAAGGTACAAAAGTATCTATATCCACAGTAAGACAAGTCCTATACTGACATAACATGAAAGGCCGCTCAGCAAGGAAGAAGCCAATGCTCCAAAACCGCCATAAAAAAGCCAGACTTCGGTTTGCAACTGCACATGGGGACAAAGATATCTTACTTTTTGGAGAAATGTCCTCTGGTCTGATGAAACAAAATAGAACTGTTTGGCCATAATGACCATCATTATGTTTGGAAGAAAAAGGGGGAGGCTTGCAAGCCGAAGAACACCATCCCAACCGTGAAGCACGGGGCGGCAGCATCATGTTGTGGGGGTGCTTTGCTGCAGGAGGGACTGGTGCACTTCACAAAATAGATGGCATCATGGAGGGAGGAAAACTATGTGGATATATTGAAGCAACATCTCAAGATATAAGTCAGGAAGTTAAAGCTTGGTCGCAAATGGGTCTTCCAAATGGACAATGACCCCAAGCATACTTCCAAAGTTGTGGCAAAATGGCTTAAGGACAACAAAGTCAAGGTATTGGAGTGGCCATCAAAAAGCCCTGACCTCAATCCTATTGAAACATTTTGGGCAGAACTGAAAAAGCGTGTGAGAGCAAGGAGGCCTACAAACCTGACTCAGTTACACCAGCTCTGTCAGGAGGAATGGGACAAAATTCACCCAACTTATTGTGGGAAACTTGTGGAAGGCTACCCGAAACATTTGACCAAAGTAAAAAAATGGAAAGGCAATTCTACCAAATACTAATTGAGTGTATGTAAACTTCTGACTGTGATGAAAGAAATAAAAGCTGAAATAAATAATTCTCTCTACTATTATTCTTACTTTTCACATTCTTAAAATAAAATGGTGATCCTAACTGACCTAAGATGGGGAATCTTTACTAGGATTACATGTCAGGAATTGTGAAAAACGTGTATTTGGCTAAAAACGTGTTTAAGTGTATTTGGCTAAGGTGTATGTAAACCTCCGACTTCAACTGTATACAGTACCAGTCAGAAGTTTGGACACACCTACTCATTCAAGGGTTTATTGTCGAATAATAGTGATGATATCAAAACTATGAAATAACACAAATGGAATCATGTAGTAACCAGAAATATTTTATATTTCACATTCTTCAAAGTAGCCACCCTTTGCCTTGATGACAGCTTTGCACACTTGGCATTCTCTCAACCAGCCTCACCTGGAATGCTTTTCAACAGTCGTGAAGGAGTTCATATGCTGAGCACTTGTTGGCTGCTTTTCCTTCACACTGCGGTCCAACTCATCACAAACCATCTCAATTGGGTTGAGGTCAGGTGATTGTGGAGGCCAGGTCATCTGATGCAGCAATCCATCACTCTCCTTCTTGGTCAAATAGCCCTTACACAGCCTGGAGGTGTGTTGGGTCATTGTCCTGCTGAAAAACAAATGATAGTCCCACTAAGCCCAAACCAGATGGGATGGCATATCGCTGCAGAATGCTGTGGTATCCATGCTGGTTAAGTGTGCCTTGAATCGAAATAAATCACTGACAGTGTCACTAGCAAAGCACCCCCACACAATCACACCTCCTCCTCCATGCTTCACGGTGGGAACCACACATGCGGAGATCATCTGTTCACCTACTCTGATTCACACAGTCTCCTCTGAACCGTTGAAGTTGAGATGTGTCTGTTACTTGAACTCTGTGAAGCATTTATTTGGGCTGCAATTTCTGAGGCTGGGTACTCTAATGAACTTATCCTCTGCAGCAGAGGTAACTCTGGGTCTTCCTTTCCTGTGGCGGTCCTCATGAGAGTCAGTTTCATCATAGCGCTTGATGGTTTTTGCAACTGCACTTGAAGAAACTTTCAAAGTTCTTGAAATTTTCCGGATTGATTGACCTTCGTTTCTCTTTGCTTATTTGAGCTGTTCTTTCCATAATACTGACAATTAACAGGAACACCTGTTATTTGAAATGCATTCCAGGTGACTACCGCATGAAGCTGGTTGAGAGAATGCCAAGCGTGTGCAAAGATGTCATCAAGGCAAAGGGTGGCTACCTCATGAAGAATCTCAAATATAAAATATATTTAGATTTGTTTAACACTTTTTTTGCTTACTACATGATTCCATGTTATTTCATAGTTTTGATGTCGTCACTATTATTCTGCAATTTAGAAAATAGTAAAAATAAAGAAAAACCCTGGAATGAGTAGGTGTGTCCAAACTTTTGACTGGAACTGTATGAATATAATTTTTTGTAAACAAATTACAGTCGGTGGTTGGATTAATCTTGATATTCAAGTGGCGTTCTTATGATATTCAAGTAATAGGTATTAAGGTCATGATTAGTGATGGGGAAAAATGGATACAGTTACATATTGTTATTTTTGACGATATATCGTATTATATATTTTTGACAATATCGCAATATTATTTTGCCGCTAGTTGGCTGTACCTGCATCAAAACTCCAGTATTTTTCATTTATAGCTTGTTCTCCATCCTCTTTTTCAATAGGGAGCCAATTTGTTTTCAGCACTTTCATTTCTATGACTGATCAAAACTCGTTTTCTCATGGCTCTCTCTTGTCCCTCTGCAGCAGGCATACGGCGATCAATATGTTTTGAACATCCAATCACAATACATATCCTATCGACACCTAAGTATCTTGATAATATCTGATCTTGATGTCCCTGGCATTTCCCAGCCCTAGTCATGATACAACTGCAGCTTGTCTGTCAAGGTGAAACATGCCATTGGAATTTCTAGCAAACAAATGTAGATTGTTGCAGAACCTTTCCTCCGATGCAAAACGTTTTGCAACAGAAACCGTTTACGCCAAAGGGGAGACGGTTTGAATCGGAACGAGAGTTTCTATTGGACAAATTCATGTAGGTCCCTCCCTTTTCCTATATTTGCTTCCGTTGGGTTCTTAAACGGTAAACGGTTCCCATTGCAATACCTAATTTATACACCCCAGGGATGTAATCATTAGTCCAAAGAGTAGCGTTTTGCAACAAAAACAATATTTTATATTGGACAGATTCAGGTAGGTCCCCCGTTTCGTTCCTAGTGAATACACCCCAGCTTGACCGCTATACTGTCATTTTGATAGTGCGCAGTGGATAGTATTTGAAAGCGACACAGCTCATCGATACTGAACTGTACATAATGCAAATCAAAGCACAGAAGACATGACACATAAGTACACATTCCAACAAAGTAGCATATGCTTTGCCCACTGTTTGCAATATATCTCGCGCAAATATATCGATTGCCGTCTAAATGTAATTGGAATATGCAGCCAATATAACTTGGCAATGCATTGTATTTCATATGACAAAAAGGGGACCGATATTTACCCATTGTTTTGCTTGAAATCGACAGTTCGTCACCTAGACATGAAAGCACTCTTCATTTCCGGGTTGTCAACGCTAACCACTCCTCTAAAAGCGAACGGGCCAATCGACAAAGGAGTGCCCACCAGCAAGCAAGTTTAGCCAATTGCATTAGGTCGCTGATTAAGTGAGGGTGCACACTGTCATATTGGGTGAAATCCCACAGTGTGTCGTCACAGCAGCAAGATGTGTGTGTCCTGTTGCCACAAGGAAAGAGCCACCAGTGAAGAACAAACACCATTGTAAATACAACCGTTTTTATTAAACTATTTGCACATCATTACAACACTGTATATAGACATAATATGACGTTTGAAATGTCTTTATTATTTTGGAACTTTTCACTTTTGTTTATTATCTATTTCATAAACCTATGTTTCACTAGCCAATAAAGCCCCTGCAGGTTCAATTCCCCGAGCTGACAAGGTACAAATCTGTCGTTCTGCCCCTGAACAAGGCCCACTGTTCCTTGGCCATCATTGAAAATAAGAATTTGTTCTTAACTGACTTTCCTAGTAAAATAAAGGCTAAATAAAAATAATTTACAAACGTGTGACGCAACAGCGAGGTACATATGAAAATCACTGCGGGTAACAACCGCATAAAGTGCATGAGGGGAAGATACCTCAACTTAACTCAGTCGACGATGACGTAACAGTATCTCGACCAATCAAAACTGCACATTTGCTGACGGAAAGCTGCTTGAGCCAATCGTATCCCTTCAAAGGGCGGGCTACTAGCTATTGCAAGCACTTCTCGCACAAGTCAAAACTGGAAACTGATGGTTGTAGTTACCGACCTAACAACCAACTTCTCTCCATCCACTTTTACTTTTTAACGATACACATGGAAAGTATAATATTTTTTGAAAAACCATGTCTATAAGCCAATGTTGACAGTAGAGTTTTGTTTATCATTATACAGCATAGCTTTCGAGACAACAGACCAAAACAAGAAGAGAGCAACTCTGAGTGATGATAAACGAACAGCATGATAGCTAGCAAGCTAACGTTAGATAATGAATACATGTGAGGTCATTTGAATAATGTTTTAGCAAGCTAACCGAAAAGACAGTTCAGTTTTCAGTGAGACGAACTAGCAAAATGGATTATAAGAGCAAAAAGTCCACTCTGTCCGGGGGAAAATCACAGGGGTCTGGTCACAAAAGTGACAAGCCACGGCAGAACAACTCGACGCCAAGAGTTGATGCTGATCATGGTGGTGGGGTCATTCACTGCCCTGTTACCAACAACATGAAACACCTCCTGGATGAGTTCAAGGGGCTGTATGAGGAGAGGTTGAGACGCCTAGAGTTTGACACAAGAGGAGGCACAAATGAGGACATTTTACAGGTAGGTGAACCAGGTGTAGTGTCACTTAATCCCACAGCAGGTCATTTTCTGTCATCATGTCTTCATTAGGGTTGTAGCTAGATGGGATACCGTTTGTCAAATTTACGTAATTTTTTGTTGTTGCATTTTAGCTAACCCTAATCCTTTTCTCACTTTAACCTAATTCCATAAATAACCTAATCCGTAACGCCACCCTCATGGTTGCTGCCAGTTTAAGACCGTTTGACCCACTCTCAACTGCTACAATATATGGTGTTATATCAATTCACATAACATTAGAGCAAGCTGGCAACATAGCCAGGTAGCCACTTGGACAAGGCCACTCAATTTACTGGATTAACGTTAGCTCTCCGTCCTCTGCATATGCCTACTCCTTCTCTGTAACCAGTTGTGACAAATAAAAAAGAACAAAACAATATCTACAGTCAGTGAGCACAATCAGGATGATTATTGCTAGACAAATAACAGAGGGAAGCACAGAGCTGGTTTTATGAAGCCACAGCACTTGTAACAGGTGGTAAATTACATTAGTCGTCCATCTGAGCAGCTGAAACAGAGACGTGGACCGGCAGCCTTGTTTAAAAGCATTCTAATCGTCAGGGCTTGTCATGTGAGATCATTTAGACACAGCCTGTAAGTCAGGGGGCTGTACATCAAAGGAAATGTAACAAGGTTTCAAAGATGGACTTTGGTCAATTGGTCCAGTACTGGAGATATCTAACAAGGTTAGCCATAACCCAGGGATGACGTGGACAGTCACTCTTCAACCTCCTGCTCTCCAAATGTAAGCCTAGGCCGTATATGTGACTCACTAGGTTTCAACCTGGGTCGTCTACGTGCTGCAAGACTGTGTTAGCTGCTGAGCTAAAGCCTAGGCATCATGTGAGCGTGGTGACACTGATTTTGATGTCGCAGGCAGGGAAACCTCATCACAAGACCATGAGGCCTTCTCACGTCCGCTACACAGGCATAACATATTTATAACATAGTCTATTTATAACAACATTGTAAGATATTTGAGAAGAATTGATTGAGAGAATGACGTGAGGCTGAGACCCAGGCCGAGTCCTAGACCCAGGCCTGGCCTACATATAAACAGTAGTAAGTACACCAGCATCTCTCTAGAGTCTAGATTGTCTGTCAATACAAGGGCTACTGTGCACCTTTAGAAAATAACATGTTAGTACATCACTACCAACATAACAATCAAAAGCAGTTGTTGACGTCAAGAGTTCTTCTTGTCTTAAACTTTTGTCTATGTTCTGTTGTTGAAAATGCCTTTGATGATGAAAAGATCATTCATGTATGAACAGTATTTTGCTATATTGGGAGTGCAATTTAAAACCATTCACAAACACATGCAATGCAACATGTCTGCTACTTATCTGTGCTTTACAAAGCCACACAGCATCGCATGTAGTTATCACATCTGTTATTCTGTTGTTGTTGTGTTTGTAGATGAAGGTCCGTATCCTCCAGTCCTATGTGAACGACTTGGGTGACCAGAACCAAGTGCTGGTCCAGACAGTGGAGGAGTTGGAAACAGAGGCCAAAAACAGAGTCTGCACCATAGAGGCCAAGCTACGCACCTCTGATCAAATCATTCATGTAAGCCTCATGTCTCTTTTCTTCCCTTGTATTAGGCCTACGTTGCCCTCCCTCCATCCCTGCTTTGTGTATGGAATGGAAGGGAATGGGATGCTTTTGCCTTCAGCTGGCTCGTGTGTGGCCGTGGGCTTGTCTCCCTATAGATTTGATATGTGAATGTAATTTTACACAGCCCCATTGTTGGAATATAATCATGCCAGAATGCTAGAGACATTCAAAGGCTAATCATCGACAACATAAAGAGCATGATCATCTAAGGCCTGTTCTCACCAAGTCTGTTATTTTCATCCAAATCATTTGGAAGAAAAAAACAAGTACGAGCACATCTTGTTTATGACGCCGTTTAAACCAATTGCTAAATATTGTCCTGCCGCAATCCGTCAGTTATTTATTCGGAACAGGTTTGATTTTTGCATATTTTTCCATGCGAAAATAAGCTGTTGACCAATAGAAGTTGTTATATGGGACACTGTCAGTGGCAGGTCTGTGGGTTTGTTGTGTGAATTAATGAATACATTTCTCTCTGCCTGTTTTTTACGTTTGCAATGCATCAGTGCAGCAATGTATCAATTTAGCCAATGTGCTCACACCAGAGCTACACGTCACTCTTGCCATTCAAACTTCCTCGCTAGTTCATCGCCAACGCTGTAGCCTTTTTATAGCCATTCAGCAAGCAAGAGGATGGATTGATGCTTCTCTCCTCGAATAGGCCTAGGCCTATTTGTTTGTAAAAATTGCTTGAAATAAGTTTCAAACTACATTGCTGTTCATTAGGGCTGCACGTAGCCTAGCGGTTAAGAGTGTTGCGCCGTTTGCCATGAAATGAGCAGCAGCAGTACAGAACCATCACCAGACCAGCACATTAGATGGAACATTCCTCACTCGCTAGATGCACAGTTAAAGGGCCAGATGCGCAATTAAAGGGGAATTACACTCAAATCTAAATGTATTAGTTTTCTTCCAGACCTAAAAATAGTATTCTGTTGTGATTTAAGCATTGGCATGGACTCTGAACATCCAATTTTGTTGTTTCTGTGAACAGTTGTAATTTTGAGAGTGAAAAACGACATAATATATTTTGATTTGTTTTTGGTTATGACATGATTCCATATGTGTTATTTCATAGTTTTGATGTCTTCACTATTATTCTACAATGTAGAAAAGTGTAAAAATAAATAAAAACCCTTGAATGAGTAGGTAAGTCCAAACCTTTGACTGGTACTGTATATTTACAGAAAACAGTGCACTACTTTCTCTTGTACACTAAGGACCCGCGGAAGAGAAGAATATGCCTATTTGAAAGCAACAAAAAAATGAGTATCTTACAACATTTTATTATTTTTTTAAGTAACTCTCATGCTAGAAAAGGTTGGAGACCCCTCTATTAGGCTTTGTATTATAGAACTGCTAAAGTGAATCTAAGCGACCACTTGTGCTGTAAACAACCATGGAACATTCTGCCGGAGTTGACCCTTATCAGTAAGTGGTTGCACAGTAAGTAAGTGGTTGTAGTGTCAACATAACCACCAATTCCTTTACTAAAATTGATCAACGGCTGATCACTAGGCTATGGACAGGTTGCGTGCATGTTTTTCTATTTTCTAATGGTTGTCAATTTTAGATTCATATAGCCTATATCACAGCTGTGTCTATATCTCCCCCTTGAAACTTTACTTGTCAATTTATATGATACAGTAGGCTATTCATTTAGCTTATCCTATAATGTAGACTCATTTTTGATAGCTTCAAATCCTTTCTGTAGGATAAGGCAAGGTTTTTAATACGTTTTTGGGAAAGGAGAAATGTGATTTCGTGTCTGAGTGAGATGAGTCTTTAATTAATAATGGGTCCTTTTAGGTGGGTGGGTGTGCGTGTATGAGTTCGCTAATTCTCTATGTCCATTCAGAATGTTGCCTAAAATAGGCCCAACCTGTCTGGACTTAATCTCTTTAATCAGATAGAAAGATAACTGTAGGTAGCAAGCATCATGATGGTCAGCAGCATACTGTATGTGCGAGCAATGACGACGTGCCAGTTTTGCGTTTCCTCTCATTACATGGGCTGCAACTAAATGAAACGTAGCCAAGCTCCTTTCAGGATTCATCCTATAGGATGAATAGCCTATCCTAATATTTTCAGTAGCATATTATTTTTCCAGTAGTAGGCTATAGAATCTTTCTCTCATTACTGAACAACATATTTCCACTGAGAATGAACGCAGCAGCGTTGGTGACGTTATGCAAATGTACAGTGAGGGAAAAAAGTATTTGATCCCCTGCTGATTTTGTACGTTTGCCCACTGACAAAGAAATTATCAGTCTATATTTTAATGGTAGGTTTATTTGAACAGTGAGAGACAGAATAACAACAAAAAAATCCAGAAAAACGCATGTGAAGAATTTTATGAATTGATTTGCATTTTAATGAGGGAAATAAGTATTTGACCCCCTCTCAATCAGAAAGATTTCTGGCTCCCAGGTGTCTTTTATACAGGTAACGAGCTGAGATTAGGAGCACACTCTTAAAGGGAGTGCTCCTAATCTCAGCTTGTTACCTGTATTAAAGACACCTGTCCACAGAAGCAATCAATTAATCAGATTCCAAACTCTCCACCATGGCCAAGACCAAAGAGCTCTCCAAGGATGTCAGGGACAAGATTATAGACCTACACAAGGCTGGAATGGGCTACAAGACCATCGCCAAGCAGCTTGGTGAGAAGGTGACAACAGTTGGTGCGATTATTCGCAAATGGAAGAAACACAAAAGAACTGTCAAGCTCCCTCGGCCTGGGGCTCCATGCAATGATCATGAGAACGGTGAGGAATCAGCCCAGAACTACACGGGAGGATCTTGTCAATGATCTCAAGGCAGCTGGGACCATAGTCACCAAGAAAACAATTGGTAACACACTACGCCGTGAAGGACTGAAATCCTGCAGCGCCCGCAAGGTCCCCCTGCTCAAGAAAGCACATATACATGCCCGTCTGAAGTTTGCCAATGAACATCTGAATGATTCAGAGGACAACTGGGTGAAAGTGTTGTGGTCAGATGAGACCAAAATGGAGCTCTTTGGCATCAACTCAACTCGCCGTGTTTGGAGGAGGAGGAATGCTGCCTATGACCCCAAGAACACCATCCCCACCGTCAAACATGGAGGTGGAAACATTATGCTTTGGGGGTGTTTTTCTGCTAAGGGGACAGGACAACTTCACCGCATCAAAGGGACGATGGACGGGGCCATGTACCGTCAAATCTTGGGTGAGAACCTCCTTCCCTCAGCCAGGGCATTGAAAATGGGTCGTGGATGGGTATTCCAGCATGACAATGACCCAAAACACACGGCCAAGGCAACAAAGGAGTGGCTCAAGAAGAAGCACATTAAGGTCCTGGAGTGGCCTAGCCAGTCTCCAGACCTTAATCCCATAGAAAATCTGTGGAGGGAGCTGAAGGTTCGAGTTGCCAAACGTCAGCCTCGAAACCTTAATGACTTGGAGAAGATCTGCAAAGAGGAGTGGGACAAAATCCCTCCTGAGATGTGTGCAAACCTGGTGGCCAACTACAAGAAACGTCTGACCTCTGTGATTGCCAACAAGGGTTTTGCCACCAAGTACTAAGTCATGTTTTGCAGAGGGGTCAAATACTTATTTCCCTCATTAAAATGCAAATCAATTTATAACATTTTTCACATGCGTTTTTCTGGATTTTTTTGTTGTTATTCTGTCTCTCACTGTTCAAATAAACCTACCATTAAAATTATAGACTGATCATTT
>QNTS01004312.1:116045-128181 GCA_003317085.1 Hucho hucho | reverse complement strand
GCAGGTAGCCTAGTGGTTAGAGCGGCAGGTATCCTAGTGGTTAGAGCGGCAGGTAGCCTCGTGGTTAGAGCGGTAGGTAGCCTAGTGGTTAGAGCAGGTAGCCTAGTGGTTAGAGCGGCAGGTAGCCTAGTGGTCAGAGCGGCAGTTAGCTTGACAGGCCTGCACAGAGACCTGACCTCAACCCCATCCAACCCTTTTGGGATGAATTGGATCGCCAACTGCTAGCCAGGCCTAATCGCCCCACATCAGTGCCCGACCTCACTAATGTTCTTGTGGCTGATTGGAAGCAAGGCCCCGCAAAAATTAGTGTAGGGACGGCAGGTAGCCTAGTGGTTAGAGTGTAGGGGCGGCAGGTAGCCAAGTGGTTAGAGTGTTGGATGGATTCCCGAGCTGACAAGGTAAAAATCTGTCGTTCTGCCCCTGAACAAGGCAGTTAACCCACTGTTCCTAGGCCGTCATTTAAAATAAGAATTTGTTCTTAACTGACTTGCCTAGTAAAATAAGTCCTTTATTTTTTGATTATGCTCAGGTAAAACAATTTGGCCAATCTGTATTTTAATATTTCAAAGTCCTATTCTTGAAGATCAAGGGGTATTAAATTAATTGGAATGCCTTGAAATCTGAAAGATTTAAGATTTTTATGTAAATATATATCTGAATCATATTATTATCCGTAGTAGAAAGCATTGGGTTAAAAGAAGCCTACGTAACCAACCCTTAAAGTAAAATGCAACATTCATTTATGGCCAGCTATGTAAACTCTAAAATAGATTTATCATGCAATTTGTTCTTTATCCTTATCTAAAAGTCATTGAATGTAATCAGATTACATTACTGAGTTACATTATTGATTACGATTTTGGACAGGTAACTGGAAAAGTAACCACCCAACCCTGCTTAGGAATGACGTGGAGACAAATATGTTGGGACAAATACTCGCATCCAGAATACATTACAAATTACCTCTCTTCTCTCATTACCCTGCATATGCACCTGGAGTACCGTGTTACAGCTACTCTCTGGCCCCTCCATTGGTCCAGTAATATCATGTTAAACCTACTCTCTGGCCCCTCCTTTGGTCCAGTAATATCATGTAGACCTACTCTCTGGCCCCTCCATTGGTCCAGTAATATCATGTAGACCTACTCTCTGGCCCTTCCATTGGTCCAGTAATATCATGTAGACCTACTCTCTGGCTCCTCCATTGGTCCAGTAATATCATGTAGACCTACTCTCTGGCTTCTCCATTGGTCCAGTAATATCATGTTAGACCTACTCTCTGGCTCCTCCATTGGTCCAGTAATATCATGTTAGACCTACTCTCTGGCCCCTCCATTGGTCCAGTAATATCATGTTAGAGCACTATACTGGTTTAGTAATAACAGCTGTAGGATTAGCTAATTACTGCCCATAGCCAGTCATAGATCCTGAAGCCCATAACCAGGCCCTGTCTAAGTCTCCCAGCCACTCTGAAACCCCTCAGGCCTGTATACTGAGCCACTCCTAGTTTCACATGAGGTGTGTTAGTGTAACTGAGATGGCGTTGCAGTGGAAAGCTGCAGTTTTACCGTCTCCTGACCAAATGTGCTATTTTAGTTGTTGTTTTTTTACACTGATTTTACGCTGATATTAACTTTTTTTGTGCATAAGTATTTCCACCATTAATTTCCTTTGACCAAAAACATCTTCTGGACTTCAGAACAGCGATCATCACTAACCTCGATTTGGATGCAGATTTCTGCATCAACGAGTCTGCAGCTCTGCAGACGTTCTGCTTGCCAGGCCCAGATCCCCGGGACTCGAAAGAGGAAGTGGTGGCGAAAGAGAGGCAAGGGAGGCGGCGTCATGATTAGACTACATCGCCGATCATCCAGACCGCCATTGCCCTCTGTTCTGTTGCCGAACGTACAGTCAAACTGGACGAGCTCCGTTCGAGACTATCCTAGCTCCGTTCGAGACTATCCTATCAATGGAACAGTAACGTTCTATGTCTTTCATAGTTGTAGCTGAACAAGGACATGGATAATATAAACCTCTCTGGCTTTTCCAGACCGGACGGCAGCATCAGGTAAGATGTTAATAAGAGCTGGTGCACGATCCTAAATGTTCAGGGGGTCTCGAGTTTTGGCTCGCCTGAATTGGAATACTTAATGATGAGGTGCAGACCGTATTATTTAGTAAGAGCATTTGTGTCTGTATTTTTCGTAGCCGTCTATCTACCACCACAAACTGATGCTGGCACTAAGACAGCACTCAACAAGCTGTATAAGGCCATAAGCAAATGAGAAAATGCTCATCCAGAGGCGGCGCTCCTAGTGGCCAGTGATGTCAATGCATGGAAACTGAAATCCGTTTTACCAGATTTTTACCAGCACGTCACCTGTGCAACTAAAGGCAACAAAATTCTAGATCACTTTTACACCACACACAGAAACGCATTCAAAGCTCTCCCTCACCCTCCCTTTTCAACTTCTCCCTGACCCAGTCTAATACCTACATGTTTCAAGCAGATCACCATAGTCCATGTGGCCAAGAACGCCAAGGTAACCAGTCTAAATCACTATCGCCCCGTAGCACTCACATCTGTAGCCATAAAATGCTCTGAAAGGCTGGCTGGTCGAGTCTCACATCAACAGCATCATCCCAGACACCCTGGACCCACACCAATTCACATACCGCCCCAACAGATCCACAGATGACACAATCTCTATTGCACTCCACACTGCCCTCTCCCACCTGGACAAGAACACCTATAGGGCCTTCAGAAAGTACTCACAACCCTTGACCTTGTCCCAGCCTGCATTTAAAATGCCTGCATTGAGATTGTTTGTCATTGTCCAACACACAATACCCCATAATGTCAAAGTGGAATGATGTTTCTTTTTATTTTATTTGTATTAATTCAAATTGAAAAGCTTAAATGTCTTGAGTCAGTAAGTATTCAACCCTTTGTTATGGCAAGTCACATAATAAGTTGCATGGACTCACTCAGTGTGCAATAATAGTGTTTAACTAGATTTTTTAATGACTACCTCATCTCTGTACCTCACACATACAATTACCTGCAAGGTCCCTCAGCCGAGCAGTGAATTTCAAACACAGATTCAAGACCAGGGAGGTTTTCCCAATGCCTCGCAAAGAAGGGAACGTATTAGGTAGATGGTTAAAAAAAAAAGCAGACATTGAATATCCATTTGAGCATTATTAATTACACTTTGGATGATGTATCATTACACACAGTCACTACAACATGTGGAATAAGTCATGGGGTATATGAATACCTTCTGAAGGCACTATATGTGAGAATGCTGTTGATTGACTACAGCTCAGCGTTCAACACCAATAGTGCCCTCCAAGGTCATCACTAAGCTCAGGACCCCGGGATTGAACCCCTCTCCCTCTGCAACTGGATCCTGGACTTCCTGACGGGCCACCCACAGGTGGTGAGGGTAGGTAACAACAACTCAGGGTTGGATGCTTAGTCCCCTCCTGTACTCCCTGTTCACCCATAACTGTGTGGCCGCGCGGGACTACTCCAACACCATCATTTGAGTTTGCTAACGACACAACTGTGGTAGGCCTGACGATGAGACCGGCTATAGAGAGGAGGTCAGTGACCTGGCAGTGGGGTGCCAGAACAACAACCTCTCCGTCAACGTCAGCAAGACAAAGGAGCTGATTGGATGGACTACAGGAAAAGAAGGGTGGGCACGCCCCCATCCACATCGACGGGGCTGTAGTGGAGAGTGGGGTCGAGAGCTTCAAGTTCCTCACTTTCCACATCACTAAGGAATTAACATGGTCCAAGCACACCAACATGAATAGGGCACGACATGCCTCTTCCCCCTCAGCAGGCTGAAAAGATTTGCCCTCAGAACCTCAAAAAAGTTATACAACTGCACCGTTGGGAGCATATTGCATCGTCGCTTGAAATGACAACTGCTCGGCATCTGACCGCAAGGCGCTACAGTACGTAAAGCCTTGTACATCACTGGGGCCGAGCTCCCTGCTATCCAGGACCTCTATACCAGGCGGTGTCAGAGGAAGGCCTAGTACAGCACTGGGGCAGAGCTCCCTGCTATCAGAGGAAGGCCCTAAAAATTGTCAAAGACTCCAGCCACCCAAGTCATAGACTGTTCTCTCTGCTAACGCACGGGGGTGATGTAGACAGCCCTATTGTACCCCCCAAAATAGAGCTCAAAGTTTGGGAAATGCTACCCTTGCCTAAAGAGCAGCTACATGATTTAACGAAAAGCAGCAAATAGACACAACATTGCTTCATATTCTTTAATAAAAGACTCAGGCAATAGGCTATACAGTTGGCTTCACAGGTTCCCCACCAAATAGGACCTACAAGGAAACTCGATGTGTCTCAACGACGTTGAGTGTGCGAGCGGAGGGGTCTCTGTACGCAGCGTAGTACCTTCCACTAAAATTTTCGCTCAACAAAAAGACACGTAAGCCATTCATCCACCCCTCCACACAAGTCCACCCACAACCACATAATCCTGTGAGTACATAATCCCCCTTTCAGGGGTGTTGATGCCTGTCAAAACAGGGATCCTACAGGTCCATTCTCCTCAGGTAATGGTCCGGCATGCCTTCGACTCCACTACTCTTCTGTCCTCTCTGTATTTGAACGAGTTCCTCTGCTTTGGGATCCAAAGAACCAGACCTGTAGTGACTCTGCTTTGGGCTCCAAAGAACCAGACCTGTAGTGACTCTGCTTTGGGCTCCAAAGAACCAGACCTGTAGTGACTCTGCTTTGGGCTCCAAAGAACCAGACCTGTAGTGACTCTGCTTTGGGATCCAAAGAACCAGACCTGTAGTGACTCTGCTTTGGGCTCCAAAGAACCAGACTACTATTGACTATACTCTGGGACCTGTATTTCACCCCCATGTCTTTCATTGGAGCTTAGCGTTGTGTTTTTTATATCCCTAGAACACAACTTAGTTCATGGTCTATGCTCCATGTCCACCCTGTGTTAAGATCTAAGGAAGATGTCAGTGAAATGCTCAATCAATAGAGAGATGGGTGAGGGAAGGGGAGAGGAAGAAGGTGTGGAGGGGAAGAGAGGGGGAGGAGAGGAGGATGGGGTAGGAGGAGGAGAGGAGGGGTGAGAGTAGGAGTGGAGGGGTAGGAGGAAGAGAGAAGGCTGAGAGGAGGGTGAGAGTAGGAGAGGAGGAGGGGTGATAGGAGGAGAGGAGGGGTGAGAGTAGGAGAGGAGTCAACCCAGGCAGAACATCCACTCATGTCACCCTTAGGGATTTATATTTTCCCGAAATTCTACCAAGTTTCAATACCAGGAGAAATTCATATTTATCCCAAGAGTCCTGGGAAATACCATAAAAAATCAGAAGTGCCCATTTAAAGCATTTACAACCAAGATATGGTCACTATGCCAGGGTTCTCCCCAAATAAGAGGGGCGCTGCGCCACCTTGTCGGCTTGGCTACGCCACTATGGAAAGATTTCAGAACAAATGATACTGATATTTAGTAATGACAGAGTAGTTATCTTTGATTGCCAGTGACATTGTCGTGAATTGCGAAACAGGCCATTCATTAATTCAGAGCGTTATCATGTTCCTCAATTATTTCGACGGATTTCAGCAGTAGTTTATCTCGACACGGAGCGTGCTCGGGACTCACAGAGTGCACCCAGAGTACAGCATTGTCAAAACATACAAACTTTTTAACGGCAGTCAAACAAAAGTAAAATGGCCAAAGTTGCTAAGCTTGCTAGATAACCTTCAACGAATGATACATTATCTCCTATATTTGGCCAAATAGAGTTGATGATTATACAGATAGCAGATCAGCTCATGAATAAAGGGGAGATGAAGACTGGAAATAGTTTAAATATCAAGGTATCTTAACAGGGGACCAACTCTGTTTAAAAATATATCCATATCTACTGTCATACCGTTTGTTGATCACACATTCTCCACCGAAGCTCACATATTGGCGGCAAATACGAGAACGTGCAGAGAAGCTGGGGAAATGTTACAGCGGTATTTTGACATGCATAGGAGAGAGATGTGCTTTGAAAATGCAACCTAAGGATGACAAAATATAGTTAGGAATTTGCACACGAGGCTGGAGTCAGGATTTTGGGTTTCAGTGGAATTTGGATTGGATAGGAAAGGACAGGAAAATATAGAATTTTCCCTCATGCCTCTCGGAATTGGTAGCCCTCTTTGGCCTCATGTGTGGAATGTTATTCAAATTTTTCAATAATTTTATAATTAATAAAGTTTTTTTTTTTACTGATGAAAATCTGGTGTTTCTATGTGACTGACTGGCAAAATTTGAAATTGTGTTTTTTACATTGTATAAAGTAGAGACTCAGAGATTGAAAATGGTATATCATACACTACATTTGAGGAACAATAATAATTCTGCTAAGTAATTCTGCTTTGAAAGTTGATAAACTTGTAACCCCACTTTTGAGAAAATGCCCCTTGAATATTTTTGGTATACTGGAGAGCTCTTCCGTGTCTACACCCATTCAGCATTGTTCACACCTTCTTAAGCCTTAGCCCCACCCATCTCTTTAACTTCTTACGGAGTGGTGGGGCGCTGGCATTTTACTTTGGACACGCCAGGCTCTCCAAAACGGTCACCTCGTGCGCTGCTCCCAAAGAAGTTAAGGATCCACATGTTAGGCCATGTGCTAAATAGTGAGTACGGTAGTGTACAACCAAAGTTTCCAAGACTAAAGGTTGGTTTATACTACGTCTCTTGACATGTCTGTAAACAGTTGTCGCAGTGACATCCTGAACATTCAATTGTCGTCCGACATCATACTTGTCGTTATGAAAAAGTATAAACACAAAAAAACGACAGGCTGCGTGACATCAGCAGCCTGGGGGTCCAAAATAGCATAACTGGTGTATTTTAACACCAATAAACCCATCGGTTTAAACATTGATTTAGTAAATGTCAATCTAGCAAACCAGGCAACAAAAAGCTACTTTCTAACCAACTTTTTGTTTTGTTTCTAGCTTCTTAACTAGCTAGGTAACGTTAAGTTACCTAGCTAGCCAGTTCAAATAATAACCATAACATATAGCTGAAAATGTCTTAACTTGTATTCAATGCTAATTTGCATTTATTATTACAGGAAAATAAAGTCAAAACAAGATCATTATTTACAAGTTAATGGCGAGGTAATTACAGAAAATAGCTTACAGTTGTGAGTGTGAACAAAAGCAGGGCATTCTACCGGAACTTGGACACTCTCACGTTATATCCTAATTTGACGTTGGTGCAGGTCATGTTGTTCTTCACATTATCGTCACTGGTACACCCATCAAATAAAATCAAACTGTATTTGTCACATGCACAGGATACAGAAGGTGAAACGGTACAGTGAAATGGTTACTGGCATAGTGGAGTCTTTTGTTTAGACATATAGCTAGCTAGCTAGCTAAACAATTAGCCATAATCCCAACTCGTAATGGTACTATCCTGCATGAACCTAAAGCTAACCAACTAGCTTGGTTCACTGTTAGCTAGCTAGCTAACATTATGCTATAACTAGCAATGTAAATGGATTTGCGATACAACTAATATTACTACACAGATCATACAGGTAACATTAGCTAGCGAGCCAGCCAGCCAGCCAGCTAACGTAAGCTAGCTAGCTAACAGTACGCTTGAACTTGCAATGAAAAGACTTTCCGACAAAATGAGAAACATTGAAAAATGTAGCTAGCTAGACTCTCTTACACGTTTACATGGATGAATGCTTCTCCCTCTATGTCACGGATGCCATGGTTGCCCTTAGTTTGAAGATGTAATCCGGAGACAGTTGTTCATGATTTCCTGGGTCTTGACATTCTTTGTAATTTCCTGGGTCTTGTCATTTTAATGTGAAGAGTGTTTCCAAGACCGTCCTGGTTACTCATGTTAATCCCTAGTCAACCCTGATGGGCCCTCTTATACATGTGGGCCCTGTAACCATTAACTCAACTCAGATACACACTCACATGCACACACACACACACACTAGGAGTCTGTGGGCTGGTGGGGTATTTGAGGTGAGGAGGCCTCCTAGTAAGACAGGTCTGCTCTAACAGTCGTGGGGATTTTCCAGACTAAAAACAGCATGACAGAGAGAGAGAGAGAGAGAGAGAGAGAGAGAGCGAGAGAGAGAGAGAGAGAGAGAGAGAGAGAGAGAGAGAGAGAGAGAGAAGAAAGCCAAGGGGTTGTGATCCCTAAACTCCATAATAACGACTGTGTTCATGTTTTATGTTTGGGGTAATCCGACACGCAATTACTGTACTTAAGTCAATAATCCTGTTTTCTGTTCCACAACTGAAGGGTGTTGTCATGTGAATGCTTCAAACTAACCCAGTAATGGTTTTGTTGTAGAAGGCATTGATGAGGGTGTGGCAGGGTGACAGGCATTTCCACCATGATCGTCACCTCTATAATTACAATGTGTTGGATGGGAGTTTGGTTTCACATACATTGACAAAGCCTTTCTATCACGTTTCAGGTAAGACCCAAATGCAGACTGTGTTGAAGTAACAATGTTTATTACAGCAACAGGGGCAGGTAAACGACAGGTCAAGGCAGGCAGGGGCTGATAATCCACAGTAGTGGGGCCAAGGTACAGGATGGCAGGCAGGCTCAGGGTCAGGGCAGGCAAGGATCAAAACCAGGAGGGCGAGAAAAAGAAACAGGAGACAAAGGGCTGTGAGACATGGGTTTAAACCTAGACACATGAAAAGCAGGAAGTTTACGAATGGTACGGGGCAACAGAGGATGAACAGCAGAGGGACTAATGATCTTGCAGCAGGGGGGAAAGGTCTTGGCTTCCGGGGGTGTAGCCGCGGGGCTATAGTGGCGTGCCAGCGCATCCGGCTTAACATCCTTGGGTACCAGGTCGGTGTTGCGAAAGCGAAGTGGCCCGGGCCTTACTGAACCCCTCCCGGAGGTCCTGGTACTCCGCGGGTATGACGTAGATGTTCGGGGCAATTTCCAAGACCCCAGGAAGATGTCTTGGGGCAGGCAGAGCTGATTTCAGGCAATGAGGGTGGCAGAACGGGCTCCAGCCCACGATGGCACCAGTAGACCAGTCAATCGAGGGATTGTGTCGCTGGAGCCAAGAGAATCCCAATATCACAGGAACCTGTGGTGACTCAATTAGCAGGAATTGGATCGACTCACTGTGGTTCCCCGACACTCGTAGGTTGATGGGGGTGGTATGGTGGGTGACCCAGCCTATAGAGCGCCCGTCCAGCACTCTAACATTCATGGTAATGGAGAGGGGTTGAGTGGGGATGCCCAGCTCGGACACCAGGGTAACGTCCATAAGACTCATATCGGCCCACGAGTCGATGAGTATCTGGAGAGACTTGGACTGGTCGCCCAACAGCAAGGTGGCATGGATAGGGGTGAGTAGGGGGAGAAGCAAAATTGTCCTTAAGGAATTATTTGTACCAAACACAATAATCTTAGTTTTAGAGATGTTCAGGACCAATTTACTAATGGCGAACCATTCTAAAACTGTTTAGAGAGTCAGCTGTGGTTACGCGTCAGCTGTGGTTGCTGAAGCGTATAGGGTTGAATCATCAGCATACATAGACACACAGGCTTTGTTTAATGCCAGTGGCAGATCATAGGTACAAATAGAAAAGAGTAGAGGGCCAAGAGAGCTGCCTTGCGGTACACCACACTTTACATTTTGTATAATATTAGAGAAGCTTTCATTAAAGAAACCCCTCCGTGTTCTAGACGATTGCCATATCCTGGATTCAGAGCTGAGGTTGAAAAGTCATAACACATATGTTTATTAATAATTCAACTTTTGGATTTTGAATTTGGCGCCTTACATTTCACTAGCGCCCCACTGCTCCCTAAGTAGTTAACATGAAGATTCCTGCCTGTATATATTAACATAAAGCTTCCTGTACCTTTGCCCCTACTCTGGACTACCGACCTCTGCCTGACCTGAGCCTGAGCCTGCCTGCCGTCCTATACCTTTGCCCCACTACTCTGGGTTATCGACCCCTGCCTGCCTTGACCTGTTGTTGGCCTGCCCCTCTTGTTGTAATAAACATTGTTCTTCAACACAGTCTGCATTTGGGTTTTACCTGAAACGTGATAGTACGAATTGGCCATGATTGACCCAGCAGACTTGGACCAGCTCCGCAACGCCATCTCCTCCCAAGGAGCCACCATTGGTAGGCACGAAGAGTTGCTTTGCGGTCTGATGGAAGGGTTCCAAGCCATGGCCGAACCTCATGACCTAGCATTGGACGCATTGCGGGAGCAATTCCGACGCAATTCTGCCTACTTGGCAGCCTACGACGACGGTAACCTCCCAGCCCCTCAGTAACCCGGCTGGTATCAGCGCCGTCACACCGGTTTCCCGGGAACCCCACTTACCTCCCCCAGAGCGCAACAATGGCGATTCCAGAACCTGCAGGGCCCGTCTCTCCCAGTGCTCCCTCGTTTTCGAGTTGCAGCTTTCTTCGTTCCCCTCGGACCGCTCGAGGATAGCGTGCATCATTACGTTGATGTCCGGGAGGGCACTCGCCTGGGCCACAGCGGTGTGGGAGCAACAATCCGTCGTCTGCCTCAGTCTGAAGGTCATTTTCAATAGGAAGGGGTTCAAAATGAGGCAATGTGTCAAATACACTTTTTCCAGGACAGAAATTCCTCGGGTTTTCGCCTGCTATATCCGTTCTGTTATACTCACAGACAATATTTTAACACTCTTAGAAACTTCAGAGTGTTTCCTATCCAATAGTACTAATTATGTGCATATCCTATTTTCTGGGCCTGAGTGGGAGGCATTTTACTTTGAGCACGCCAGACTCTCCAAAACCGTCACCTCGGGAGCCGCTCCCTAAGAAGTTAACCTCTATGGGATCGGTGTTCCTATACTGGGACAGTTGATGCTAACATGCGCTAACCTGCGCTAACCTGCGCTAATGTGACTAGAATGACATTGTAAGCAACACCAAACTTTCCAGGACATAGACATGTCTTATATGGGCAGAAAGCTTACATTCTTGTTAATCTAACTGCACTGTCCAATTTACAGTAGCTTTTACAGTGAAAAAATACCATGCTATTGTTTGAGGAGAGTGCACAACAACAAAAAACGTTTTTCACGGCAACTGGTTTGATTTGGGTATGTCATTCTAGACGATAAAAAAAAAAAGGGTCAGATCCTTTTAAAGGACATGAGTTCCTGTACGTTACCACCAATCACACCATGAGTAGTTAATCATGAAACATACACCGCCGCCTTTCTTCTACCTGGTGGAGTAAGTGTGTGTCAGTGTGTAAGTTAACTACGCAAACAATTTGGAATTTTCTTATAAAATCAAGAAGCGATGTAGTCAGTCTCTCCTTAATAATGTTTACATACTGTTTTACCAACTTTATATTTGCATACTGTACTCTAGTCATGGCTCATCCTGTATAAATACTGCTGTACACACCTTTTCTATTCATCTACTGTCCATAATGTCTATACACACCATCCTATATAACTACTGTCTATACTCACCATCCTATATAACTACTGTCTATACACACCATCCTATATAACTACTGTCCATAATGTCTATAGACACCATCCTATATAAATACTTCTGTACTCACCTTTTCTATTCATCTACTGTCCATAATGCCAATACACACCATCCTATATATATTGATGCTAATAGGGATCCTAATAAAATCTGAAATCCCGCTCCGACCAATGAATGAATGAATGCGACCATGCTCAGATGGCAAAAATGGTTGCTGTTGTCCTTTATGAAATTACCCCGTTCATTTGACAGTTTAAAGCAAAACTAACGAAACAATTTCTCATGGTGAATCTGAACAACCTAAATAAAATATAAATGATTGAAAACCCTCATCAACAGTTAAATGTTTGTTGTGTCCACTCCAGTATAGAGTGTGAGTTGGGTCCACTCCAGTATAAAGTGTGAGTTGGGTCCACTCCAGTATAAAGTGTGAGTGTGGTCCACTCCAGTATAAAGTGTGAGTTGGGTCCACTCCAGTATAAAGTGTGAGTTGGGTCCACTCCAGTATAAAGTGTGAGTTGGGTCCACTCCAGTATAAAGTGTGAGTTGGGTCCACTCCAGTATAAAGTGTGAGTTGGG
>QNTS01004311.1:81617-99054 GCA_003317085.1 Hucho hucho | reverse complement strand
GTTAGGGTTAGACTCAGAGTTAGGGTTAGAGTCAGTTAGGGTTAGAGTCAGGGTTAGAGTCAGTTAGAGTCAGAGTTAGGATTAAAGTTAGTCAGAGTTAGGGTTAGAGTCAGAGTAAGGGTTAGAGTCAGTTAAGGTTAGTGTCAGAGCTAGAGTCAGAGTTAGGGTTAGAGTCAGAGTAAGGGTTAGTCAGGGTTAGGGTTAGAGTCAGTCAGAGTTAGGGTTAGAGTCAGTCATAGTTAGGGTTAGAGTCAGTTATGGTTAGAGTCAGAGTTAGGGTTAGAGTCAGTTAGACTCAGAGTTAGGGTTAAACTCAGAGTTAGGGTTAGAGTCAGAGTTCGAGTCAGTTAGGGTTAGAGTCAGTTAGGGTTAGTGTCAGCGTTAGGGTTAGAGTCATTTAGAGTCAGAGTTAGGATTAGAGTTAGTCAGAGTGGGTTGGAGTCAGTTATGGTTAGAGTCAGGGTTAGAGTCAGAGTTAGGGTTAGAGTCAGAGTTTGGGTTTAAGTTAGGGTTAGACTCAGAGTTAGGGTTAGAGCCAGAGTTAGGGTTAGAGTCAGAGTTAGGGTTAGAGTTAGGGTTAGACTCAGAGTTAGTGTCAGAGTTAGGGCTAGATTATTTGACTTAATTTAAGAACATAGACCATTTACTTAATGTCCTTCATCTCTCTCTCTATCACTCTATCTCCATCCCAAATCCCTATGTGTGATACTACACTGAGTATACCAAACATTAGGAACACCTTCCTCATATTGAGTTGCACCCCTCCCCCTCACAGTTCTTGGTTCTTGACACAAACCGGTGTAGCTGGCACCTACTACCATACCCCGTTCAATGGCACATACATTTTTTGTCTTGCCCATTCACCCTCTGAATGGTACACATACACAATCCATGTCTCAATTGTCTCAAGGCTTAAAAATCCTTCTTTACACGGATTGAAGTGGATTTAACAAGTGACATCAATAAGGGATCATAGCTTTCAGCTGGATTCACCTAGTCAGTCTATGTCATGGGAAGAATGTTTCGTAGACTCAGTGTATGAATCGTGTATAATGGCACACCAGAGATGCTTTCTCTATGCATGCCTTGTCAATGCTAAGTGTTCAGAAAACTACTAGCTGTATTAGTACAGCTGACACTGTGCTCTCTTACTCACATAGTCAGTCAGACATGAGCATTTATGAATAATACAAGATAACCTGTCCCTCTATGCTTTAGTTCTAATAAAATAATAATAAAGTGTATATGTTGTTCTTCTCCCTTCCAGAGGAACCCGTGTCAGAACGGAGGGATGTGCTACTCCATGTGGGACGACTTCACCTGCACCTGCCCCCCCAACACTGCAGGGCGGCGCTGTGAGGAGGTCAAGTGGTGTGAGCTGTCACCCTGCCCTGCACGGGCAGAGTGTCACATCCTCAGCCAGGGATACGAGTGTAAGTCATTCTGCTCTAAATCTGTCACCCGTCAGTCCGCCCGTCCGTCCGTGAGGTGGGAATGGGATTAGGCAAGATTAGCCTGTGGTTGGATTAGTGATGATTTACATGGCTGTACGTCTGCCCTGTCACCCCTGTGATTAGCTGTCCTGGAATAAGGAGAGAAACAACACCGTCATTCACAAGCACACTATACAGTGTTGTTGTGTATACCCAGCACACGTACCTTCATCATATCCATCCTGTTGTGGCTGATTTTCTGTTTACTTGTTTACATATCTTTATTTATGCTTCACTACTACTTGTATTCCGTGGTCCGTATTTCATGACATGGTTGAGGATTAAAACCTTTTTTAAATGACCTAAATGACATATTTATCTCTTCTTGTCCTTCACAGGCTTTTCAAACGCCACTTTCCTTGACGACAGCAGTGTGCTGTGTTACCGCGGTAACGGTCGTATCCAACGCAGCCTGGCCAGCATCTCCCTCAGCATGCGCACCCGTAAACGCCACGCCGCCATCTTGCACGCTGAGAGTGGGCCGGAGTTTGTGACGGTGTCTGTACAGGATGGCCTTCTCTTCCTTGAGCTCCAGAGCGGGGTGGGGGAGGGCTCCTCCACAGTGTCCCTCAGCAGCCGGAGGAGGGTCAGCGACGGGGAGTGGCACAGCGTCCACCTCTTCATGGTCACCCCCTGGGCGGAAGCATCCCGCTGGACCATGGTGCTGGATGAGGAGGCGGAGGAGGCAGGGACCTCCAGCAGCGAAGGGGGCAACCTGGACTTCCTCAGGGAGGAGGTGGACATCCTGCTGGGGGGGCTGGGGCCCGAGGCTGGCTGGAGCCTAGTGGGGTGCCTGGGCACCGTGGAGGTGGGGGGCATCGCCCTGCCTTACTATAGCCCCTCAGAGGTCAACCTTCCCCGGACTCAGGAGGAGCAGTTCCTGCGGACTTCCCCCAGCCTGCCCAGGGGCGGGTGCAGTGGAGGCCCGGTGTGCCAGCCCAGCCCGTGTGTGAACAGAGGCAGCTGCCAGGACCTCTGGAACCAGTTCAACTGTAGCTGTGAGGAGGGCTGGGCCGGACGCCGTTGTGAGCTCAACACAAACACCTGCGCCTCCAACCCCTGTATCCATGGCAACTGTAGCGTTCAGGGGCTGGCATACAAGTGTTCCTGTGAGTTTGGCTACACTGGTATGAACTGTGAGGAGGAGGTGGATGTGTGTGAGAACCATCTATGTGCTCATGGAGGGACGTGTCTACATGGAGTGAACAAGTATGCCTGTCTGTGTGCTGAGAACTACACCGGACCTTACTGCAGGTGAGTCACATGCGTGTGGTCAGGAATGGAATTAAATATTTATTTTTATACAAAGGAATAAACACACCAGAAAACCGTCACCACATTCTGAAACATTTCTTTTATGTTATTTTTGTCTGTAAAGTTTTTTTAAGTCCCTTTGAGTTTAAACACAATTAGAAAAGTATTAAGTCTACAAATAGACTACAAATAGTCTACAAATAGTCTACAAATAGACTACAAATAGACTACAAATAGTCTACAAATAGACTACAAATAGACTACAAATAGTCTACAAATAGACTACAAATAGTCTACAAATAGTCTACAAATAGACTACAAATAGACTACAAATAGACTACAAATAGACTTTAATAACTGGCAGTTGAAACAATAACATCATGAAACAATATTTCATGTTTTGAAAACGGATTTTGTAACTTGTACATTTCAAAAAGATAAAAGTTTAATCAACGCATCTCAATGCAACTTCACCAAAGTGATATACAGGACAGGACACCAGCGGGACTCCCTTTTAGTGATATACAGGACACCAGCGGGACTCCCTTTTAGTGATATACAGGACACCAGCGGGACTCCCTTTTAGTTTTACAACACACTAAGGCAAAAGGAGATCTTCTAACTGTTCAGATGTGTATAAGGCACTCAAACCATGCATGAGCTATGTGTTTTACTTGTTGCATGTCTGTTGTACTAAACGTCATATAGTGTGTCGCTGTAGTGTACTGTGTAATCAGTTCCCTATTGGTTCAGTGCTACTGCCTCTTATCTTTTGTTCGTTTCGGAGCATCATCGAGGGAATTCCTACATTCGTTTATCTTGTAAACACACACTCTCTCTCACACGCACTTTCAACACTCTCTCTTTCTCTATCTCACATTGCTCCTTCACAAGGACATTTTTGAAACAGCCTCCCTCACTAAGCTAGAATTAAAGAGTTTCCATCCTAAATATATTTTCTCTCTCTCTCTCTCTCTCTCTCTCTCTCTCTCTCTCTAGTGATCGTGTTGAGGAAATTCCATGGTACATAGTAGTCAACAGGAATGTGTAAGTTGTTTTTATTATTTGCTAGTCCTCTCACTCTTCCCTACCTATTTCAAGAAATGCCATATCAACCAGCCTACATATCGGATGTTGTAAGTCCCATAGAGCAGGACTGAGTCCATGATGTGTTAAACCATCCTACAGACAGTACCTCCCACTCCCCCTAGTTCTCAAATAAACCCCCTTACACAAGTACCCAATAACCCCACATTGTCACTCCTGGGCACTGTCCGCCCTACAACCGCGCATGCACTCACACTCACACACACACACACACACACACACACACACACACACACACACACACACACACACACACACACTCTCTCTAGAGAAGTGTGCCTGTCTGATGGTTTGTCCTGTCTGATGGGTTGTCCTGTGATGGGTTGTCCTGTCTGATGGGTTGTCCTGTATGTGTTTGTGTTTCTCCTCAGTCGGCCCAAGCTGCCAGTGTCCGTATGTGGAGATGAAACCAGAAACTACACCTGCTTCAACGCAGGGAACTGCACCGAGAGAGAGCTGTCCTGTGACTGTCTACCCGGCTTCACAGGGCACCGGTAAGAGACAGAGGGAGAAAGAGAAAAGAGAAGGAAACAGAGGGAGAAAGAGGGAAGGGGTAGATGGGAGGGGAGAGATAAATTAAGAAAATATACCAAGAATATAGGTGAACTTTGTAAAACATACACACAGAACACATACATTACACACAGACCACAAGATGTTGTGTGTTGTCTGTTTTTCTGACCCTCTCTCGGTCTCATTCTCTGTGTCTGTACTGTGTAGCTGTGAGCAGGAGGTGGATGAGTGCAAGTCCAACCCCTGTCTGAACGGGGGCTACTGCCGAAACCTCATCAACAAGTACCACTGTGTGTGTGACATGAGTTTCGCCGGGGACAATTGCCAGATCGACGTAAGCGACATTTACTTTTACGTGGCCGTTCTGCTCTGGCAGAACCTCTTCCAGCTACTCTCCTACCTTATCCTGCGACTCGATGACGACCCTGAGATCGACTGGGGAGGGCAGGACGACTGAGAGGGAGAGAGTGTGTGTGTGTGTGTGTGTGTGTGTAGCTTGTGGTGGAAGCTTGAGACTTATGGTGGTGGGTGTTTCATTGTTAAATGCCTGTCCAATGAAAAACAGTGTGTGAGTACTGTTATATCTGTGTCTGTTTTACAGTACCATCAGGGTTTCCAGAGAGGGTTCTCTTAACCAGGTGTTAAGAGGTTAAATCCGTCCGTGACAGCTGACCACTACGTACTTGATTTAGCCTTAGACAGGAGTCTTTAAGAAACAATAGGGGTTGTTCCTAAACTGCGCCAATGAGAAATTGGAGCCGTGGACCAGACCAAATGTCTCTGACTGTTCAGAGATCCAGTATGTACACTAACGTTCAAAAGTTTGGGGTCACTTAGAAATGTCCTTGTTTTAAAAAGAAAAGCAATTTTTTTATCCATTAAAATAACATCAAATTGATCAGAAATACAGTCTAGACATTGTTAATGTTGTAAATGACAATTGTAGCTGGAATAGGCAGATTTTTTATGGAATATCGACATTGGCGTACAGAGGCCAATTATCAGAAACCATCACTCCTGTGTTCCAATGGCACGTTGTGTTAGCTAATCTAAGTTTATCATTTTAAAAGGCTAATTGATCATTAGAAAACCCTTTTGCAATTATGTTAGCACAGCTGAAAACGGTTGTTCTGATTAAAGAAGCAATCAAACTGGCCTTCTTTAGACTAGTTGAGTATCTGGAACATCAGCATTTGTGGGTTTGATTACAGGCTCAACATCGCCAGAAACAAAGACATTTCTTCTGAAACTCGTCAGTCTATTCTTGTTCTGAGAAATGAAGGCTATTCCATGCAAGAAATTGCCAAGAAACTAAAGATCTCGTACAACGCTGTGTACTACTCCCTTCACAGAACAGCGCAAACTGGCTCTAACCAGAATAGAAAGAGGAGTGGGAGGCCCAGGTGCACAACTGAGCAAGATGACAAGTACATTAGAGTGTCTAGTTTGAGAAACAGAAGCCTCACAAGTCCTCAACTGGCAGCTTCATTAAATAATACCCGCAAAGCATCAGTCTCAATGTCAACAGTGAAGAGGCGACTCCGAGATGCTGGCCTTCTAGGCAGAGTTCCTCTGTCCAGTGTCTGTGTTCTTTTGTCCATCTTAATCACCACCAAAGCACCCCCAGACCATCACATTGCCTCCACCATGCTTGACAGATGGCGTCAAACACTCCTCCAGCATATTTAAATTTTTTCTACGTCTCACGAATGTTCTTCTTTGTGATCCGAACACCTCAAACTTAGATTTGTCTGTCCATAACACTTTTTTCCAATCTTCCTCTGTCCAGTGTCTGTGTTCTTTTGCCCATCTTAATCTTTTACTTTTATTGGCCAGTCTGAGATACAGCTTTTTCTTTGCAACTCTGCCTAGAAGGCAAGCATCCCGGAGTCGCCTATCCACTGTTGACGTTGAGACTAGTGTTTTGCGGGTACTATTTAATGAAGCTGCCAGTTGAGGACTTGTGAGGTGTCTGTTGGCGGGTGGTGGGTGGCGGGACACAATACAGATAGTCCGGGTAGCCAATTTGCGGGGGCACCGGTTAGTCGGGCTAATTGAGGTAGTATGTACACGAATGTATATTTAAAGTGACTATGCATATATGATAAACAGAGAGTAGTAGCAGCGTAAAAGAGGGGTGGGGGGGGGACACAATGTAAATAGTCCGGGTAGCCATTTGATTACCTGTTAAAGAGTCTTATGGCTTGGGGGTAAAAACTGTTGAGAAGCCTTTTGGTCCTAGACTTGGCGCTCCGGTACCGCTTGCCATGCGGTAGTAGAGAGAACAGTCTATGACTGGGGTGGCTGGGGTCTTTTGACAATTTTTAGGGCCTTCCTCTGACACCGCCTGGTGTAGAGGTCCTGGATGGCAGGCAGCTTAGCCCCAGTGATGTACTGGGCCGTACGCACTACCCTCTGTAGTGCCTTACGGTCGGAGGCCGAGCAGTTGCCGTACCAGGCAGTGATGCAACCAGTCAGGATACTCTTGATGTTGCAGCTGTAGAACCTTTTCAGGATCTGAGGACCCATGCCAAATCTTTTTAGTTTCCTGAGGGGGAATAGGCTTTGTTATGCTCTCTTCACAACTGTCTTGGTGTGTTTGGACCATTCTAGTTTGTTGGTGATGTGGAAACCAAGGAATTTGAAGCTCTCAACCTGCTCCACTACAGCCCCATCGATGAGAATGAGGGCGTGCTCTGTCCTCTTTTTCCTGTAGTCCACAATCATCTTCTTGGTCTTGGTTACGTTGAGGGATAGGTTGTTATTCTGGCACCACCCGGCCAGGTCTCTGACCTCCCTATAGGCTGTCTCGTCGTTGTCGGTGATCAGGCCTACCACTGTTGTGCCGTCTGCAAACTTAATGATGGTGTTGGAGTCGTGCCTGGCCATGCAGTCGTGGGTGAACAGGGAGTACAGGAGGGGACTGAGCACGCACCCCTGAGGGGCTCCAGTGTTGAGGATCAGTGTGGCAGATGTGTTGCTACCTACCCTCACCACCTGGGGGGCAGTCCAGGAAGTCCAGGATCCAGTTGATGAAGGAGGTGTTTACTCCCATGATCCTTAGCTTAGTGATTAGCTTTGAGGGTACTATGGTGTTGAACGCTGAGCTGTAGTCAATGTATAGCATTCTCACGTAGGTGTTCCTTTTGTCCAGGTGGGAAAGGGCAGTGTGGAGTGCAATAGAGATTGCATCATCTGTGGATCTGTTTGGGCGGTATGCAAATTGGAGTGGGTCTAGGATTTTTGGGATAATGGTGTTGATGTGAGCCATTACCAGCCTTTCAAAGCATGTCATGGCTATGGACGTGAGTGCTATGGGTCTGTAGTCATTTAGGCAGGTTGCCTTAGTGTTCTTGGGCACAGGGACTATGGTGGTCTGCTTGAAACATGTTGGTATTACAGACTCAATTAGGGATATGATGAAAATGTCAGTGGTCAGCACATGCCCGGAGCACACGTCCTGGTAATCCGTCTGGCCCTGCAGCCTTGTGAATGTTGACCTACGTAGAGCGTGATCACACAGTCGTCCGGAACAGCTGATGCTCTCATGCATGCTTCAGTGTTGCTTGCCTTGAAGCGAGCATAGAAGTGATTTAGCTCGTCTGGTAGGCTCGTGTCACTGGGCAGCTAGCGGCAGTGCAGCCCTTTGTAGTCTGTAATAGTTTGCAAGTCCTGCCACATGAGACGAGCCGGTGTAGTACGATTCAATCTTAGCCCTGTATTGTCGCTTTGCCTGTTTGATGGTCCGTCGGTAGGCATAGCAGGATTTCTTTTAAGCTTCCGGGTTAGAGTCCCGCACCTTGAAAGTGGCAGCTCTACCCTTTAGCTCAGTGCGAATGTTGCCTGTAATTCATGACTTCTGGTTGGGGTATGTATGTACAGTCACTGTGGGGACGACGTCCTCGATGCACTTATTGATAAAGCCCGTGACTGATGTGGTGTACTCCTCAATGCCATCGGAAGAATCCCGGAACATGTTCCAGTCTGTGATAGCAAAACAGTCCTGTAGTTTAGCATCTGCTTCATCTGACCACTTTTTTATAGACCGAGTCACTGGTGCTTCCTGCTTTCATTTTTGCTTGTAAGCAGGAATCAGGAGGATAGAGTTGTGGTCAGATTTACCAAATGGAGGGCGAGGGAGAGCTTTGTGTGTGGAGTACAGGTGATCTAGAATTTTCCCTCTGGTTGCACTTTTAACATGTTGATAGAAATGAGGTAGAACTGATTTAAGTTTCCCTGCATTAATGTCTCCGGCCACTAGGAGTGCTGCCTCTGGGTGAGCGGTTTCCTGTTTGCTTATTTCTTTATACAGCTGACTGAGTGCGGTCTTAGTGCCAGCATCCGTCTGTGGTGGTAACTAAACAGCCATGAAAAGTATAGATAAAAACTCTCTTGGCAAATAGTGTGGTCTGCAGTTTATCGTAAGATGCTCTACTTCAGGCGAGCAAAATCTAGAGACTTCCTTAGATTTCGTGCACCAGCTGTTGTTTACCAATATGCACAGACTGCCCCCCTCTCGTCTTACCGGAGTGTGCTGTTCTATCCTGCCGGTGCAGCGTATATCCCGCTAGCTGAATATCCATGTCGTCATTCAGCCACGATTCCATGAAACATAAGATGTTGCAGTTTTTAATGTCCCGTTGGTAGGATATTCGTGATCGTACCTCGTCTAATTTATTGTCCAATGATTGCACGTTGGCGAGTAATGTTGATGGAAATGGCAGCTTTCCCACTCGCCTTCGGCGGATCCTTACGAGGCACCCCGCTCTGTGTCCTCTGTACCTGTGTCTCTTCCTCTTGCCAATAACTGGGATGTTGGCCTTGTCGGGTGTTTGGAGAATGTCCTGTGCGTCCTGCTTGTTGAAGAAAAAATCTTTGTCTAATCCGAGGTGAGTGATCTCTGTCCTGATATCCAGAAGCTCTTTTTTTTGCTGAAAGATACAGTGGCAGAAACATTATGTACAAAAAAGTTATAAATAACGCACATAGCACAATTGGTTAAACTGCTGTCATTTCTTATGGAGCCTTCATTTCGAACAATGTAGATATTCCATAAAAAATCTGCCATTTCCAGCTACAATAGTCATTTACAACATGTCTACACTGTATTCCTGATCAATTTAATGTTATTTTAATGGAGAAAAAAAAGTGACCCCAAACTTTTGAACGGTATTGTATGTGTGAAAGTACAGCTTAGTTATAGGTTTAATTCTGTTATATATTGTTGAGGTGAGCTACATTTAAATGGATTTATCTTATTTTTCTGAAAAGAGCACAGAGCTGTTATTGTGCCTTAAAAACAACACATTTTCTATAGGCAGCATGTTTTTTAATAAATTTGTGCGATTTTTGAATATGCTCTGTTGGATATGGCAATATGAATATCCTTTGGGCGATGACACTTAACAAACACAGCTCAGGTAGCATTATATTTAAGCAATAAGGCCCAAGGAGGTGTGGTATATGGCCAAAATACCACGGATAAGAGCTATTCATTTTGCACGACACAACGCGGAGTGCCTGGATACAGCCCTTAACCATGGTATATTCACCATATACCACAAACCCCTGAGGTGCCTTACTGCTGTTATAAACTGGTTAAATACTGTAAAAATATGTTTTTTTATCATACCCATGGTAAACAGTCTGATATACCACGGCTTTCAGCCTATCAGCATTCAGGGCTCGAACCACCCGGTTTATAATGTACATTAGACTAGGCTAGACAGAAACTGTAATAAAGGGTATTTTCCAAATGGAACAAATGGAAAATAAGACACTGGTTTTGCAATTGCACAGGCTAGTCAGTGTATAAGCACAATTTCCCGAGAGGAATGTTATTTCTTATTGAAAAACTTTTGCACTTTCGGAAAAGTATAGTGTGTTTTCTGAGATGAATCTCACTTACAATATCTGGTCAGCCTCGTGTTCATTTATACTTTGTATTCCTTGAGGATGATGGTACTGTCCTGATACTGTATGAGGTGTAGCTAGAGAGATGGCTCTAGGCCCTTGAAGGCAACGAATCAAACCTAACGTTTATTCATTTTAAACCATTTTAAACTCTGTCACACATTCCCTGTTGTTGTCTAGACCTAAAAATATAATCTGTCAGATCTGTCTGTCTGTCCGTCTCTATGTCCATCTCTCTGTCTGTCTGTCTGTCATCCGTCACATCTGTCTGTCTGTCTGTCTGTCTGTCTGTCTGTCTGTCTGTCTGTCTCTGTTCGTCTCTGTCCGTCTCTGTCCGTCTCTGTCCGTCTCTGTCCATCTCCATGTCTGTATGTCCCTATGTCCATCTCTATGTCTGTCTGTCTCAATGTCCATCTCTCTGTCTGTAACTATGTCCATCTCTCTGTCTGTCTGTCATCCGTCCGATCTGTCTATGTCCATCTCATTGTCTGTCTGTCTCTATGTCTGTCTGTCTCTATGTGCATCTCTCTGTCTCTGTCTGTCTCTATGTCCATCTCTCTGTCTGTCTGTCATCCGTCACATCTGTCTCTCTGTCCGTATGTCCCTATATCCATCTCTATGTCTGTCTGTCTGTCTCTGTCTCTGTCTTTCTGTCTCTATGTCTGTCAGTCTCTATGTCCATCTCTCTGTCTGTTCTTAACCTCTTAGGGTGCACCTAGTGCGCAAGGACCGCTAGCGGGACACCTACAACAACATCCGGAAAAATGCAGAGCGCCAAATTCAAAATACAAAAATAGTAATATTAAACATTTATGAAAATACAAGAGTTGCACACTATTCAAAAGCTTAGAATCTTGGTAATCCCACAGCGTTGTCAGATTTCAAAAAGGCTTTACGGCGAAAGCATAGCATTTGATTGTCTGAGGGCAGCGCCCCGCATACTTCCTGCATTAGCATAATAACATAACCAGCACGGGTGTCACAAAACAAAAAAATAGCGATAAAATAAATTGCTTACCTTTGAAGATCTTCCTCTGATGGCAATCCAAAGAGTCCCAGCTACACAATAAATGGTCCTTTTGTTCGATAAAGTCCCTATTTTTGTCCCAAAAGCTCCGGTAGGGTTGGCGCGTTTTGTTCAGAAATCAACCGTTCCACTCGTTCAATATACAAGACATAGAAAACTTTAAAAAGTTACCTATAAACTTTGTCCAAACAACGTTTCTAATCGATCCTCAGGTACCCTAATATGTATATAAACGATAATATTTCACACGGATAATATCCTGATCGATAGAAAAGTAAAAAACCGAAGCGTGCGCTCTCAGTCACGCGCCCCAAAGAGATGAGTCCTCTCCAGAGTCCACTGACAAAAACAGCTCTTACTCCTTGGTTTTTCAAAATAAAAGCCTGAAACCTTGTCTAAAGGCTGTTGACATCTAGTGGAAGCCATTGGAACTGCAATCTGGGAGCTAGATCCCCCTGCTTTCAATAGCATATCAATGGAAAAAGTGTGACATCACAAAATCACATTTTCCGTGTGGATTTTCATCGGGTTTTCGCCTGCCAAATCTGTTCTGTTATACTCACAGACATTATTTTAACAGTTTTAGAAACTTCTATCCAATACTACTAATTATGTGCATATCCTAGTTTCTGGGCCTGAGTAACAGGCAATTTACTTTGGGCACGCCAGACTCTCCGAACCTCCGAACACTGCCGCCGCTCCCTAACAGATTTTAAACAAGTATGTCTCTATGTCCATCTCTCTGTCTGTCCATCTCTATGTCCATCTCTCTGTCTGTTTTCAAATAAACATTTCCTGTCTTTTCATCCTCAATCTGTTGTTTGTCCTCCTTTCACTTCCTGTCTTCATTTATCCAACATCAAGCAGTTATGTCACTGGTCAGTACTTGGCGGGTTTACCAGTCATCTGGTGCGTGACATCCAAACATAGTTAACTAATCTCTCTTAACAGGATACACAGAGAGAAGTAACCTCTTGATAACCTCACACATACTGTACACACACAAACCTTTCCTGTCCGTGTGTGGTGTGTATGAGCGTGTGTGCATGCATGTGCACGTCAATATGCCTGCGTGCGTGCGTGCGTGCGTGCGTGTGTGTGTGTAAAGAGGCTGAGACCAGAGGAAGAGGAAATGAAAGAGGGAAATAGTGAATCTTCTCCTCAGTGGCTTTACTGATGTGTCTCTCTTCAGAGAGAATGAGAGAGAGAGAGAGAACATGAGAGAGAGAGAACAGAGAGAGAGAGAGCATGAGAGAAATAGAGGGTGTTGTAGAGGGTGAAGGTCTGATATATTTTGTCCTGTCACCCTATCATATCTGATTAACATCCATTGTTGAATTCTGATTGGGAACTTTTAAAAGTGGAAAGTGTTTGAATTTGACTGTGTTACTAACTGTTCTGTGAAGCCAATTTCAAAGTAGAGGTCTTCACGGTTCTATCCGAATCCTACTACACGAGATCCGGGATCTCACATTTTGTAGTTAACCCACGGATACCCGGTCGGCTACCACTCGGTGGCCATGGGCCTCGGATCTGTGTAGAAAATATGTGAAATACCGACCGGATCCAAAATTATATTTGAAGAGTTTACTTCGTGAACAACAGACGCAAATTTTACACATTTAGATTGTATTCTCTTAAATGACTGTCATGGGTCCCCTCAGCAAACCAAATGTGTCAATATCATGTTGTGACAAAATGCCATATTCTCTTTATGAAAATGAGCCACTGCGCATCAAGCGGGTAAAATAGGCTACTTGTTGTGGAAGAGGAGGAGGACGCAGTGGAAAAGAGTGATAGCCTCTAGTCTATAAAGTCTACAGAATATTAGGTTACAGATCAACGTGAACGGCAGGTAGCCTAGTGGTTAGAGTGTTGGGCCAGTAACTGAAAGGTTGCTGGATCGAATCCCCGAGCTGACAAGGTAAAAATATATCATTCTGCCCCTGAGCAAGGCAGTTAACCCACTGTTCCCTGGGCGCCGAAGATGCGGATGTGGATTAAGGCAGCCCCCCCTCACCTCTCTGATTCAGAGGGGTCGGGTTAAATCCGGAAGACACATTTCAGTTGAATGCATTCAGTTGTACACCTGACTAGATATCTGGCACATGATGATCATTACATAAAAAAAGAGTTTCTGAAACATTGAATCGTTCTTTGCTGATGTGAAGAAAAAAGCTGAATGAAAGAGTACAGGGAGGAAAAACCGACAGGCAAATCTTCATTTATCCACATTATACGGAGGGGAAAAATACCTTAGCTATTTAATTTTATTGTTTTATTTATTCAATTTACTTGTTTATTTAGGCTATCTAATTTATTTGTTTAGACTTCGCCTATTTAGTAGGCTGTATTGCTATTTTATTATGGTATTTTCTTTGTCTAAAATCACCCTCAAAAAAATCATTTTGGTCAACAGAAACAAAATGACAGATCTCTGAAAACCTGAAAACATTCTACATCCATTTATAGTGTTATCATAGCAGGAATACTAACATAGACCATACAAATCCCAATTGTTGTAAATGACACGGGAATGCTGATGGGAGACTCCATTCTTCCGTAGCCTATTCTAAATGGAATTTGAAGCTTGCTGGTCAAACAGGCTTAGCCTAACTTCAGTCTAAATCAATGTTGATCAAAACAGTTAAATAGGCTCGATTACTATGCTGCTCAGTAAAACAATAAGCCTACAGAATATTATGTTACAGACAAAAGTGAACTACTATTCGCTGCTCTCAGTCTGACGTGATGATCATCACATAAAAAAATCTGAAATTCTGAAAACTTCATAAAGTTCTCCATCTATCTATAGATATGTCATTATGAAAATACTAAGCTGTAGACCACAAATCATTTATTTTAGATACAACCAAAAATGCACATTAAAGTTCACTGCCAGACAAGTCAACACAATTTAGCTGGCTTCCACGGCAATAAAGTTCAATTCTTTCCTTCCGGATCCATTTGGGTCGTATACAGACCAGACCCAATTTTGATCCAATTTAAAAAAAAATGTAATCAGTTTTAGAATAAGGCTGTAACGTAACAAAATGCTGAAAAAGTCAAGGGGTCTGAATAGTTTCCTAAGGCATTGTACACACCCTGCACACTCTAATTGACAACCGATAATAAGTGTGTGGTCAATAAATACACAGATTTCTTCCCTAGGGGCCGGGGTGGTGAGACAGGGATTCAGCTTGAGCCCCACCCTCTTCAGCATTTATATAAATTCATTGGCGAGGGCACTAGAACAGTCTGCAAATCCGACCTCACCCTACAATGCTCTAAATTAAAATGTCTACTTTTTGCAGATGATCTGGTGCTTCTGTCCCCAACCATGGAGGACCTAAAGCAGCAGCTAGATCTTCTGCACAGATTCTGTCAGACTTGGGCCCTGACAGAGAATCTCAGTAATTCAAAACAAACATAAATTCTATCTAGACACCGTTGGCCTAGTGCACCAAAGAATTATACCTACCTCGGCCTAAACATCAGCACCACAGGTCACTTCCACAAGGCTGAGACAAGACAAGAAGGGCCTTCTATGCCATCAAAAGGAACATAAAATGTGACATACCAATTAGGATCTGGCAAAAAATACTTGAATCATTTATAGAACCCATTGCCCTCTATAGTTGTGAGGTCTGGGGTCCCTTACCAACTGAGAATTCACAAAATGGGACAAAAACCCAACTGAGACTCTGCATGCAGAATTCACCAAAAATATCATCAGAGTACAATGCAAACCCCTAAATAATCCAGAATCCAGAATTAGGACTATACCCACGCGTTATCAAAATCCAGAAAAGAGACGTGGTTCTGGGGCTCTGGTCACAAATACAAACAGACCCCACAGAGCCCCAGGACAGCAACACAATTAGACCCAACCAAATTATGAGAAAACTAAAGGAGAACTACTTGACACATTGGAAAGAATTAACCAAAAAACAAAAGCAAATTGTTATGCTTACTGGCCCTAAACAGAAAGTACACAATAAGCCTTGAATAAGGACAGACTCAGTGAGCATAGCCTTGCTATTGAGAATGGTCACCGTAGGCAGACCTGGCTCTCAAGAGAAGACCGGCTATGGGCACACTGCCCACAAAATGAGGTGGAAACTGAGCTGCACTTCCTAACCTCCTGCCAAATGCATGACCATATTAGAGACACATATTTCCCTCAGATTACACAAACCTAGAAAGAATTTGAACACAAATTACATTTTGACAAACTTCCGTATTTGTTAAGCAAAATATCAAAGTGTGCAATCCCAGCATCAAAATGTGTGACCTGCTGCCAGAAGAAAAGGTCAACCAGTGGGTGAGAAACACCAATGTAATATAACCTATATTGATTTGTCATTCGTACATTTGACTATTTGCACAACACATAGCTTATGTAACATTTAAAATGTCATACTACATTTTTTAATCACTAATAATATAACATTTTAAACATTGTTATTCTTTTGAAACTTTTTGTGTAATGTTTACTGTTAATATCAGGGGTTTTCTGTGTTTTGTTTAATTCGATTTGTTTGTTTTTGTTGTTTTGCTTATTGTTTATTTTACTTGCTTTGGCAATGTAAACATGTTTCCCATGCCAATAAAGCCCTTTGAATTGGAGAGAGAGAGAGATGCTTGGCCAGCTAAAAGCAGTCTGTGTTTCCGTCTGAAGTGCAACTCCGCATAGATCTGGTGGCGTTCCAGCAGGTTGGGACTGTTTCACAGAAATGCACATTGGGCAGATACGATTGTTCATCGAGATACAGTCACACACTCACACACACACTGACACACACACACACTGACACACACACACACTCACACACACACACACAGAACTCAGCAGAATTCACACACACACAGAACTCAGCAGAATTCACACACCCTCATACACACACACACACTCACACACACACACACACACACACACAGAACTCAGCAGAATTCACACTCACACAGAACTCAGCAGAATTCACACACCCTCACACACACACACACACACACACACACACAGAACTCAGCAGAACACACACTCACACAGACACAGACATCACAGGATACATCTCCCTCTCAGACACCTAGGTTCTGAGATGTACACTGTGTAGCTGTAGTAGGAGCAGACAGTGTGTGTGGCCTTGCTCTGCTATAGAAACTGCTAAGAGTGTAGACTGGTTAGAGAGTCCTCTGGACCTGTCTGGCTGTGACTGATGAAGAGTCGTGGTGGTGTGGTGCTGTGACTGTTTTAAGGAGTGTTTTTCTGTGACACCACAAGGGCATGTTGCTCACTCTTTTTCCTGTGTGAAGTGACAGTTGACTTGGTTTAACGGGTCAAATCTCCCAGCAGCACCTCAGCTTGGCTCCAATATGACACATGTAAGTGTATTCTGACAGCAGTGGCCTTGTAAGATGGAACGTCACTTAGTCAAAATCATCAGATATACAACATCCAATGTGCTGTGAATCACTGTGTCAAAAACAGTGTTGATTTTACTTCCTTAATCGGTCATTGTGTGTTGTTTGAACAGCCCTGGCAACAGTTGTCTGTGATGTGTGTTTGGATTGTGTTGCCACTGTGTGTGTGTTTCTCGGTGTCTGAGCTGAGTTGACGTGACCCTGCGTGTGTGTGATTCTCCTCAGACGGAGCATGCTCCAAGTGGCTCGCGTGCTGGTGTTAGCCGTGAGCGGCGGCAGATAGAGGGGGGGTTCACACCTTAGAGACTCCAGTCTCCTGTGCAGCCTGGTCCTGGTCCTGTCTAGCCTCGTCCAATCCCAACTCTACTGCCTCCTGGCTAGGGGACAGATCCACCATTACGCTCGCACAGCACTTGGAACCAGAGCACCTTGTGTAACATAGCCAGAAGAGAGAGAGAGTGAGAGTGAGAGTGTGTGTGTGTGTGTGTGTGTGTGTGTGTGTGTGTGTGTGTGTGTGTGTGTGTGTGTGTGTGTGTGTGTGTGTGTGTGAGAAATGGAGAGAGAGATTAAAGACAGAGTTTTTCTTCTCTCTGGTCTGACCAGTTTGTTAATGATGCTGCCAATGTACTTTAGCACCTATTTATTGATGTTCATGTGTTTCCTGCTTCCCAGTTTGTAGTGTACTTGTACTAACCCCCATCTCCTCCTC
>QNTS01004311.1:51167-76465 GCA_003317085.1 Hucho hucho | reverse complement strand
TGTTTAGGCACTACTGAGAGAAAACTGAGGCAGATGCCTATTCACTGCACCACTGCTGCTGATGGCTTACCACCATATCACCTGCTAACATAGGCCAGATATAGGCATGCCTACAGTCAGTGATATGCTGCCTCATAGTCACCGTTGGTCAAATAGCTACTCTGTCTTCTAGTGTACGTGTCTGTCTTAGCTGCTGTGGTTTGGGATCTCTGGCGTTGTGTGTGTGTGGTGTTTGACTCCTAACGAGGACAGCCCAGAGCTCTGACACTTGCTCGTATCAACACATATAATGCATGTCATGGCTTTGTCTAGCAGGGATGAATACAACCTCATACAATACCTCACAATACAATACCTCACCATATCTCACAGTACCACACCATATCTCACAGTACCACATCGCACAATACCACACCACACAATACATCATCATATCTCACAGTACCACACCATATCTCACAGTACCACACCATATCTCACAGTACCACACCTCACAATACCACACCACACAATATCTCACAATACAATACCTCACCATATCTCACAGTACCACACCATATCTCACAGTACCACACCTCACAACATCTCACAATACCACACAATAGCTCACAATTCCATACCACACAATAACACACCACAGAACACAATACAATACCTCACCACACCACACAATACCACACCATACAACACCACACAATACAATACAACACCACACAACACCACACAATATAATACAATACCACACCATACAACACCACACAATACAACACCACACAATACCACACCACGCAACACAACACCACACAATACAATACAACACCACACCACACCACACAATATAATACAACACCACACCATACAACACCACACAATACAATACAACACCACACAATACCACACCATACAATACAACACCACACAATACCACACAATACAACACCACACAATACCACACCACACGTCACCATACAACACCACACCAAACCACACAATACAATATAACACCACAATACCACACCACACCATACAATACCACACCAAACCATACAACACCACACAATACAACACCACACCAAACCACACCACACAACACCACACAATACCACACCATACAATACAACACCACACAATACCACACCACACCCCATAATACCTCACCATATCTCACAATACCTCACCATATCTCACAATACTACACAATATCTCACAGTACCACACCACACAATACCACACCATATCTCAGAATACCACACCATACAACACCCCACAATATCACACCACACACCATATCTCACAATACAACACCATACAACACCACACAATACCTCACAATACCACACCTCACAATACAATACCACACCACACAATACCACACCTCACAATACCACACCACACAATACAATACCACACCACACAATACCTCACCATATATCACAATATCACACCTCACAATACAGTACCACACCACACAATATCACAGCATACAACACCACACAATACCTCAGATACACCTCTTAAACCTGGAGAAATGTGGCCTAGGACACAGAGATATAAATGACACTCGCAGAGACACACAGTGGGGTTATTATAGATTGGAATGACGGTGAGATAGCTGGAGAGTTGAATATGGGAACCATGAGCAGCGTGTCGTATCCCTCTGTCTCCCTCCATCCCCCTCCATCACTCAATCTCTCATCTCTGTAGGAGCTGAATAAAAGCATAGCCAATTAAAATAGCAGGTTGATGGATACGCTGAAGAAAGACATACCTCCATAACACTCACTCTCCCGCAGTGACAGAACTGGTCCTAGACACTCTGAACGTCTGTTCCATCTGAGGCAGGGGACGAGGAGTGCACAGGATTTTGCTTTGGACTTCCGGACCCTGGCTGCCAGCGCGGGATGGAACGACAGGGCCCTGTTCAATCACTACCGGTGCAGTCTGCGCGAGGACGTCCATCGGGAGTTGGCCTGCAGGGACACCACCCTCACGTTTGACCAGCTGGTGGACCTGTCCATCAGACTGAATAACCTGTTGGCTACGCGCAGACGTCCGGATCGGGGCCTGTCAGTTCCATCCCTCAGGTGTGGTGTTGGAGCTGGGAGGTGCTGCGCTTAGGGCGACCGGAGGAGGGGCCGTTCCCTGCACCATCTGTGGCCGCAGAGGGCCCACTGCTGGTCGGTGCTTGGGGGGTTCCTCAGGGAGTCGAGGCAGCAGGCAGGGCACTCTCGTGTCACCCCAGGTGAGTCGGCACCAGGCTCACCCAGAGCCCCCTGTTGCTCACATGTTTGTGTTTATTAAATTTCCTGAGTTTTCCCCGCATTCCCAGCATAAGGCACTCGTAGATTCAGGCGCAGCTGGGAATTTTATTGACAGATCATTTGCCAAGAGTTTAGGGATCCCCATTGTTCCTGTTGATATGCCTGTCCCTGTTCTCGTCCTAGATAGTCGACCATTAGGGTCAGGGCTAATTAGGGAGGCCACCGCTCCACTGGGCATGGTTACGCAGGAGGGTCACAAGGAGAGAATTAGTATTTTCCTTATTGATTCTCCTGCATTTCCCATGGTGCTGGGCCTAACCTGGTTGGCCTGCCATGACCCCACTATTTCGTGGCAACAGAGGGCTCTCAAGGGGTGGTCACGAAAGTGCTCGGGGTGGTGTGTAGGGGTTTCCGTCGGTGCGACTACGGTGGAAAGTCCAGACCAGGTCTCCACCGTGCGCATCCCCTCTGAATATGCCGATTTGTCTCTCGCCTTCTGTAAAAAGAGGGCGACTACATTACCACCCCATCAACGGGGGGATTGTGCGATAGATCTCCTGGTAGACGCAGCACTTCCCAGGAGTCACGTGTATCCCCTGTCACAGGAGGAGACGGCGGCTATGGAAACATATGTCTCCGAATCCCTGGGGCAGGGGTACATTCGGCCCTCCACTTCACCTGTCTCCTCGAGTTTCTTTTTTGTGAAGAAGAAGGATGGAGGTCTGCGCCCGTGCATTGGCTATCGAGGTATCAACCAAATCACTGAGGTACAGCTACCCGCTGCCTCTCATAGCCAGTGCGATAGAGTCAATGCACGGGGCGTGCTTCTTCACAAAATTGGACCTCAGGAGCGCTTACAACCTGGTGCGTATCCGGGAGAGGGACGAGTAGAAGACGGCATTTAGTACCACCTCAGGGCACTATGAGTACCTCGTCATGCCATATGGGTTGATGAATGCTCCATCTGTCTTCCAGGCCTTTGTAGACAAGATTTTCCGGGACCTGCACGGGCAGGGTGTCGTGGTGTATATCGACGACATTCTGATATACTCCGCTACACGCGCCGAGCATGTGTCCCTGGTGCGCAGGGTGCTTGGTCGACTGTTGGAGCATGACCTGTACGTCAAGGCTGAGAAATGTCTGTTCTTCCAACAGTCCGTGTCCTTCCTAGGGTACTGCATCTCCACTTCAGGGGTGAAGATGGAGAGTGACCGCATTTCAGCCGTGCATAATTGGCCGACTCCCACCACGGTAAAGGAAGTGCAGCGGTTTCTAGGGTTTGCCAACTACTACCGGAGGTTTATCCGGGGCTTTGGTCAAGTAGCGGCTCCCATCATCTCACTGCTGAAGGGGGGACCGGTGCGACTGCAGTGGTCAGTTGAGGCGGACAGGGCTTTTGGTCACCTGAAGGATCTGTTTACCTCGGCTCCCGTGCTGGCTCATCCGGATCCCTCTTTGGCGTTCATAGTGGAGGTGGACGTGTCCGAGGCTGCGATAGGAGCCGTGCTCTCTCAGTGCTCGGGTACGCCACCAAAGCTCTGCCCCTGTGCTTTTTTTTCTCGAAGAAGCTCAGCCCGGCAGAGCGAAACTATGATGTGGGGGACCGGGAGTTGTTGGCTGTTGTCAAGGCTCTGAAGGCGTGGAGACATTGGCTTGAGGGGGCTAAACACCCTTTTCTCATCTGGACTGACCACCGCAATCTGGAGTACATCCGGGCGGCGAGGAGACTGAACCCTTGCCTGGCAAGGTGGCCATGTTCTTTACCCGTTTTGTTTTCACCCTGTCCTACAGACCAGGTTCCCAGAATGCTAAGGCAGACGCACTGTCCAGGATGTACGACACAGAGGAGCTGGTCCTAGACACTCTCTCTTCCCAGTGAGGCCCCGGTGTTCGCACCGGGGGACAGGGTGTGGCTCTCGACCCAAAACCGCCCCCTCCGCCTGCCCTGCCGGAATCTGGGCCTGCGGTTTGTGGGGCCATTCAAAGTCCTGAGGAGACTGAACGAGGTTTGTTACAGGTTACAGCTCACCCCAGATTACCATATTAACCCCTCGTTCCATGTGTCTCTCCTCAGGCCGGTCTGGCTCTCGACCCAAAACCGGCCCCTCCGCCTGCACTGCCGGAATCTGGGCCCGCGGTTTGTGGGGCCATTCAAAGTCCTGGGGAGACTGAACGAGGTTTGTTACAGGTTACAGCTCACCCCAGATTACCATATTAACCCCTCATTCCATGTGTCTCTCCTCAGGCCGGTGGTGGCTGGTCCACTCCAGGAGTCTGAGGTGCGGGAGGTTCCTCCGCCCCCTCGATTTACATCGAGGGGGCCCCGGCATATGCTGTTCGAGCCATCCTGGACTCGAGGCGTCAGAGGAGGGGCCTTCAGTACCTCGTGGAGTGGGAGGGGTACGGTCCGGAGGAGAGATGCTGGGTGCCGATGCTGCGGGATTTCCACCGTCTCCATCCGGATCGCACTGCGCCTCGTCCTCCGGGTCGTCCCCGAGGTCGGTGTCGGCGCGCTGCTGGAGCCTCACGTCAAGTCATATAACTCATCTGATGCATGGCCCCACATATAACTCATCCGATGCATGGCCCCACAAACCGAAGTCGGTCCCTCTCTATGTTCGGGCCGCGTTCGGCGGTCGACGTCACCGGTCTTCTGGCCATCGCCAATCTACTTTTCATGTTCCATTTGTTTTGTCTTGTTATACACACCTGGTTTCAATTCCCCAATTATATGTTCATTATTTAACCCTCTGTTTTCCCCATGTTTGTGGTACGTGATTGTTTTGTGTTTTTTGGTCCATATTGTGGGCTTGGGTATTTCTCATTGTAATGAGTATGTGTTTTTGAGTAAAGTTACTTGTGGTACTCATCTCTCCTGTCTTGCGCCTGACTCCTCTGCACTAGCTACACCCAGACTATTCACAATGATACTCTTTCTCCCCGTATTGACAGATCTGGTCCATGACACTCTCTCTCCCCGTATTGACAGATCTGGTCCATGACACTCTCTCTCCCCGTATTGACAGATCTGGTCCATGACACTCTTTCTCCCCGTATTGACAGATCTGGTCCATGACACTCTTTCTCCCCGTATTGACAGATCTGGTCCATGACACTCTCTCTCCCCGTATTGACAGATCTGGTCCAGTACCAAAAATATTTAACAAGTATAGATGAATACTAACCTTTTGTAATTTTAGTGCCCACTTTTGTGTGTGTGTGTGTGTGTGTGTGTGTGTGTGTGTGTGTGTGTGTGTGTGTGTGTGTGTGTGTGTGTGTGTGTGTGTGTGTGTGTGTGGTTTTTTTAGGGATTCCCACAAGGGACTCCAAAAATATTCCTGACGCAGTTTGAGAAATACATACATTTTTTTATGTGTACATACAGAGACGCTCAGCCATGCGTCTCTCTTCCTTCGCAGTTCTATCATTCTACCCTTCTCTTCCTGTCCTCCTCTCTTTCTGACCCAACAGCAGGTCTGGTAGAGGGAGACCTCCCTGGAGATACTGCCTTCCACTGGCAGAACTGGTCCAACACAAACACAAACACACACACAGACAGACGGACGGATACCCACGGACGCACACACACGCATTCTCCCTCCCTCCCTGTGGACACAGGGAGCTGCCAGTTATTCCAGCAGGCATCAGTTCTTCTCTCCTGTGGTGATACACTCTGTACCTCTCATTTGCTGCTACATGGACCACAACAACAATACACTGCTACACAACTGACCATACTGATGATGGAAAATGCATCGGATGAGTTATATGACTTTACATTATATTAGTTAGGCCTGGATTCCATCCTCATTGCGGAAGTGCGATTATAGTACGATTGAAATTTAAAGGCAATGTTCTCGCGTTTGCAGAGACTGCATTAACGGTAAACATTAAATTGGAATTTACCTTTAAATTTCAATTGCATAAAATGGTTGAATTAACATTGCTTCAATGCAATTTGTCAACGTACTATGACGTGGAATCTATGTGGAAAATAGATTGGATTTGAAAAAAGTCATCAAAAAGTAAACTGTTGTTTTGAGGGTGAAATTTCAACCACAGGATTATGATATCATTGTAACCAATGTTCAACATAGACAAACCTTGTATAAAATATATTGAATTTGTACCTTTGAAACAACGTCAAATCTTCAGCATTATATCCACGATCAGAAAACATTTTTTAGGCTGGGCAGCACCTCCTACCGGAGAATTGATCTGTCTACACCGATTACTTTAGTCTCCTGTCTAGGGTTTTAACCAAGCCCAGTTTAGCTTTGATATTTGTCACTGACTACTACCAATGTCCTATCATGAGAATGAGCATTGAATGAGCATCTCTTAATAACTAAATATATTCACTGTTGCGCTATAGAAGTCATTCCAAAGTGTAGGTTTAACAGAGCAAATGAAATGTAACCAAACTTTATAAGTCGTATATCATCAATTATACTATTTAGGACTATATATCATTTGTGAAGTCATCAACAACTATTGTTTCACTCCAACCCAGGATTCAGGTCTAGGATTACAAGCTTTGGTCTATTTCAAATGTAATATTCAAGTTATTCATTAATACATTGGATTCACGTCTCCATCTCAGAGACGCATTTACATTGTGATTTGATTTAGTCCTATTCTTTAACTCATATTTTTGGTTGAGATGGAGACCTGAATCCAACTCATCAATTATTAATTTGTAGAGAAACTGGAATTAAAGCCAGACTAAGTCAGTGACACAGATGGAACTATCCAAGCAGAAGATACATCTCCTTCAAATGTTGATATTTGGTTGCAATGACAACCAAACACAATTCAATATCCTGTTTGTCTACAAATTAATAATTAATTTGTTGGATTCATGTCTCCATCTCAACCAAAAAATCTAAGTTAAAGTATAGGACTAAATCAAATCAAACGTAATAATGTGCATTTAAAGTTAGATTAGATTAGATGTCTTTAATTTAGATTTTTGGTTGAGATAGAGACTAGATAGAGAGAATCCAGCATATATCAACTGTAAATTTGTAGACAAACTGGAATTTGTTGACAACCGAACACAATTCAATCACTTTTGAAATACAGTAAATATCATTTGTTAACTTGCCGACAAGTTAATAGGCTATGTTGTATCTATGTCTCTAACTAAACCAAAAATAAAAGAATAGGATTAAGCCAATGGCTCAGATGAAACTATCCTGCGTTGTCAACCGAACACAATTCAATGTTACTTTTGTAATACACTAAATAGCCTAAAGTTAAGGTTATTTTACAAACTAATGTAACAGTATTCATTCAACCTAAAAATGAGTAACACATCCATGGCCACATTTTGAAGTTAGCCTACTGTAACTATAAATGTATTCTTATGTAATCATAGAAAGCATGCATGTTCAAGATAGGAGAGCTTCACAATTGCTGTAATAATCTGTGCAGAATCTTAAACAGTATTGATGATTTGCACTATGTAATCCCAACTGTAATCCAGGTCATTTGGTTGTGCTAATTGATGAAGCACAGTGATAACACTTTCAAGGCTCTATTTAAACAAACCTAACACAACGGTAAATCTAAGCGCAGTCGGTAGCACTATAGTTTCAGGTGTGTTTCAGAAATATTTGAGCTATTTTCACTATTACAATTATCGTCACTTGCTGGTGTTGGCGCGAAAGGGCTGGGATTGTGGGTGTGTCGAGGCTTGGCGCTTCACTGGCCAATCAGAACGTGCTCCATGGCGAAATATGTGGTTGCCTCAAATTGTGTATTTATGGTATTTTATGTATCGCTTTGAAATGAACTTCCAATGTTAGTCCGTTATAGATTGTTAAATGGCTTACAGAGACGAAATAAAACAAATGTAGGCATTTCTTTGCTAAATACATGAACTTGAACCCATTTGCAGTCCACATTGTTCTAAATATTTGCATGGCTTCAATAGCATTTACACGGATATAGGGACTAGGCCTACTGTAAATTGCATTATGGCTGAGCATGGACATGCCAAACATTGTCAATAAACAAGATTAAATTCATCATTGATAAGGCCTACAAAGAAAACTATTAATTCTAATCAAAATCTAAACAAACCGAAACAACAACTTATTTTAAATAGGCTATGTCGCACTTAAAGGTACCACACATTTCTCCCCGTGGGCAGGTATTATTAAAACAACGCAGACTATGGAGGGTTTTACGCACATCCAAACTTTTCACAGTAGCTGGACAAAGATCCAGTATAAAGAGAAGAGCGAATGTCCACTCACCAATATGCTGCTCTTAAATAGTTATGTTTTATGAACATAATCGGAACCATTTTACAGATCACATCGCATTCACACATCTCCAGATGTTGCGTTGCATTCGCGCCATGGACGTTATCACCATAAAACCAGGAAGGTGAATCATTCTAGTAAGATTGGTTGTAATAAAATTAAACGAAAATAACAACAACAATAAATACATGTAAAATGTAATGCATTGCTGTTGAACCAGCCTTCGTTAAACTAGGCCCAACGTCTTGATCACACCGACAGGTCAAAAGTTAAACATTCACCTTCCGCTACCATTTCTGTCAAGCCGTCGACACGTACAGTTTGATGCATACGTTCGATAAATCCAATGTATTCTTGCCTTGCAAGCAATGCTGCCTTGCTGCCTTGCCTTGCAAGCAATGCTGCAAGGCAAGCTGCAAGGCAAGCAATGCTGCAAGGCAAGCTGCAAGGCAAGCAATGCTGCAAGGCAAGCTGCAAGGCAAGCAATGCTGCAAGGCAAACGCAGCATTCCATTGTAAATTAATGTACTTCTGGTGTACCATAACGCAATGACAGTGATCGAGGCGTAAGGGAGGGCTTGGGTTTTGAACACATGAAACGCAAAACAAGCAAGTGTTACAGGTTACAGATAACTTCTAAATAAGAGGTTCATCGGTATCCACCGAGGTTCTCATCTCTCATTTCATGATGGGCATGACACAACCTACTGTACATCATGGAGGGGGTTTTACGCACGTCCAAAACGGGACCTGCATGGCAAAAATAATGTGGGCCTGCCTACAATGCGTAGATAATGTCAGCTCACTGTTTTGCTCCTCTCAAACTTTATATTTTAATAAAACTTTGGTGATTGAGATGCATTTCCAAGCAGTCTCAGGAGCCAAACCCTTTATCGACAGTCTTGACTACTTCGCGATTGCTTTGGGCAGGACAAAAAAAGACTTAATTGAGAGGAGGGGAGGCTATGCTTGGTTTTTAACTAAATAAAACGAAATTGGAAAAAACTTTTTTTATGTTTCTAAATACTTAGTATACAGGCTGTGTACCAACTGTGTTACCACTAAAACCAGCTTTTGGTTGTCCTTAAATATATAACGCAAGCCGAAATTGTATAAATACAACGTATCTGACATTGTATTCACATTTGAACTTTGTTGTGCTTTTAAGGCTGAATGCGCAGCGATAGACACGTTGGTGACAACTAAACCAAAAATCATTGTTTTTGGAATTTGGTTGTGCTTTTAGATGGTTAAAAGCGTGGTGATAACACACTGGGATTTCTACCAACTTCTGGTTGTCATTTTGAGTGGATGAATAAAGTTAGAAATTTCCTTGATCAACCTCTCAACCAAATTTTACCCACATTTCCATGTTTAAATTATATAGTGTGGCCAGTGGGTTGTTTTCAATTCAAGGGATCCATTTTACAACTGATTGTAAAAAATAAACTGCTGAATATGGACATGCTGAGTACTGTCTTTTCCCCTGAAATCACACTGAAATACAGGGTTATCTATTTCTTGGAGACTAAACAGCAAGCCTGAGTGATAAGCTGCAGACAAACCCAGTAGTCTGATAGTGATACACACACACACACACACACACACACACACACACACACACACACACACACACACACACACACACACACACACACACACACACACACACACACACAGAGCTCTGGTCTGAGTGGCCATTTAGAAATTTGGACGGCAGTTCACCGACCCTTCACTAACAAGACAGACACACATACACACACTAACGAGGCGCTAAGCCTGACCACTTATCTCCTGACGACCGCTCGAACGCCGCAGAGCCTGATTACACCACGGTTCACTAACATTCAGGCTCACTTCCTAGTCCACTATACCTACAGTAAGCATAATTTCATACTATGATGTATGTTAATTATCTTAAAAATGTTGGATGTTTTACACTTGCTATACCCTCTGTACGAGCTGGAGGGAGAGTTGAACGTTTTAGCTCACTTAACTAAATGACTTCTCCAGACAGAATGGACAGACTTCACCCTCTTATGATTAAATGATGAAGTAAAACATACTCTAAATACACTGTGCTTCCAACAGGTCCACTACATGGGGTTTACAATGGCCCAGCGATAATCAAATCCATAGAATATACACTATGCACAGGCATGCCAACTCTGTAGGAGCGAGAGAAAGACAGAAAGAGAGAGAGAGAGACAGAGACAGAGAGTGAGAAAGAGACAGCGACAGAGAGAGAGAGACAGAGAGGGAGAGAGAGACCGAGAGAATGTTAACATATGTTTCCCGTGCCAATAAAGCCCTTAAATTGAATTGAAATTGAGCGAGAGACCGAGAGAGAGACAGAGACAGAGAGGGAGAGAGAGAGACAGAAACAGAGACAGAAACAGAGAGAGAGAGAGAGAGAGAGACAGAGAGAGAGTTGCGTTGTTTGTAAAAAAACTTTACTTATTCTGTACATAATGTTGCTGCTACCGTCTCTTATGACCAAAAATAACTTCTGGACATCACAGCAGCAATTACTCACCACAAACTGCCTGAAGCTTTTTTTTCCTTTAACGAGTCCGACGAGCCCGACGTGAAGGACATACTGCTTTCCCGGGAACAGGCTCAAATCCCAGTCATTTGCATGAAGAGAAGACGGCGAAAAAGAGGATGGAGGTCGGGCTGCCTTCTGAGAATTCGTAGGCGATCTAATAAACCCCCATTGCCTTCCGTTCTACTAGCTAACATGCAATCATTGGAAAATAAAATCGACAACCTACGAGGAAGATTAAACTACCAACGGGACATTAAACATTTGAATATCTTACGCTTCACGGAGTCATGGCTGAACGACGACACTATCAACATACAGCTGGCTGGTTATAAGGTGTATGGGCAGGAAAGAACAGCGGCGTCTGGTAAGACAAGGGGGGGCTGACTATATATGTAAACAACAGCTGGTGCACGATATTTAAGGAAGTCTCAAGGTTTTGCTCGCCTGATGTAGAGTATCTCATGATAAGCTGTAGAACACACTATCTACCTAGAGAGTTTTCAGCTTTATTTTTCTTAGCTGTCTACATACAACCACAGACCAATGCTGGCACTAAGACCTCACTCAATGAGCTGTATTCCGCCATAAGCAAACAGGAAAAGGCTCATCCAGAAGCGGCGCTCCTAGTGGCCGGGGACATTAATGCAGGGAAACTTAAATCCGTTTTACCAAATTTCTATGAGCATGTTAAATGTGCCACCAGAGGGAAAAAAACTCTTAACCACTTCTACTCCAAACACAGAGATGCGTACAAAGCTCTCCCTCGCCCTCCATATTGGCAAATCTGACCATAATTCTATCCTCCTGATTCCTGCTTACAAGCAAAAATGAAAGCAGGAAGCACCAGTGACTCGGTCTATAAAAAAGTGATCAGATGAAGCAGATGCAAAACTACAGGACTTTTTTGCTATCACAGACTGGAATATGTTCCGGGATTCCTCCGATGGCATTGAGTAGTACACCACATAAGTCATTGGCTTCATTAAAAAGTGCATCGATGACGTCGTCCCCACAGTGACCATGAGAACATATCCCAACCAGAAGCCATGGATTACAAGCAACATTCGCACTGAGCTAAAGACTAGAGCTGCCGCTTTCAAGGAGCGGTACTCTAACCCGGAAGCTTATAAGAAATCCCGCTATGCCCTCCGATGAACCATCAAACAGGCAAAGAGTCAATACAGGACTAAGATCGAATCGTACTACAACGAGTCCGACGCTCGTCGGATGTGGCAGGACTTGCAAACCATTACAGACTACAAAGGGAAGCACAGTTGAGAGCTGCCCAGTGACACAAGTCTACCAGAAAAGCTAAACTACTTCTATACTCGCTTCAAGGCAAATAACAGTGAAACATGAGAGCATCAGCTGTTCCGGACAACTGTGTGATCACGCTCTCCGCAGCCAATGTGAGTAAGACCTTTAAACAGTTCAACATTCACAAGGCCGCAGTGCCAGACAGATTACCAGGACAACTGGCAAGTGTCTTCACTGACATTTTCAACCTCTCCCTGTCCGAGTCTGAAATACTAACATGTTTTAAGCAGACCACCATAGTCCATGTGCCCAAGAACACTAAAGTAACCTGCCTAAATGACTATCGATCCGTAGCACTCACGTCTGTAGCCATGAAATGCTTTGAAAGGATGGTCATGGCTCACATCAACACCATTATCCCAGAAACCCTAGACCCACTCCAATTTGCATAACGGCCCAAACAGATCCACAGATGATGCAATCTCTATTGCACTCCACACTGCCCTTTCCCACCTGGACAAAAGGAACACCTACGTGAGAATGCTATTCATTGACATCAGCTCAGCTTTCAACACCGTAGTGCCCTCAAAGCTCATCAAAAAGCTAAGGACCCTGGGACTAAACACCTCCCTCTGCAACTGGATCCTGGACTTCCTGACGGGCCACCCCAAGGTGTCAAGGGTAGGTGACAACACATCCGCCACGCTGATCCTCAACACAGCGGCCCTTCAGAGGTGCGTGCTCAGTCCCCTCCTGTACTCCCTGTTCACTCATGACTGCACGGCCAGGCACAACTCCAACACCATCATTATGTTTGCCGATGACACAACAGTGGTAGGCCTGATCACCGACAACAATGAGACAGCCTATAGGGAGGAGGTCAGAGACCTGGCCGTGTGGTGCCAGGACAACAACCTCTCCCTCAACGTGATCAAGACAAAGGAGATGATTGTGGACTACAGGAAAAAGAGGACCGAGCATGACCCCATTCTCATCGACGGGGCTGTAGTGGAGCAGGTTGAGAGCTTCACATTCCTTGGTGTCAAATCAAATCAAATCTTATTTGTTACATACACATGGTTAGCAGATGTTAATGCGAGTGTAGCGAAATGCTTGTGCTTCTAGTTCCGACCATGCAGTAGTATCTAACAAGTAATCTAACAATTTCACAACAACTACCTTATACACACAGTGTAAAGGAATGAATACGAGTATGTACATATAAATATATGGATGAGCGATGGCTGACCGGCATATGCAAGATGCAGTAGATGGTATGGAGTACAGTATATACATATGAGATGAGTAATGTAGGATATGTAAACATTATATAAATGGCATCGTTTAAAGTGGCTAGTGATACATTTATTACATCCACTTTTAATTATTAAAGTGGCTAGAGATTTGAGTCGATGGCCGAACGGCATAGGCAAGATTCAGTAGATGGTATAGAGCACAGTGTATACATTTGATATGAGTAATGTCGGATATGTAAACCTTATATACAAAATTGTTTAAAGTGGCTAGTGATACATTTGTTACATCCAATTTCTATTATTTAAAGTGGCTAGAGATTTAAGTCAGTATGTTGGCAGCAGCCACTCAATGTTAGTGTTGGTTGTTTAACAGTCTAATGGCCTTGAGATTGAAGCTGTTTTTCAGTCTCTCGGTCCAAGCTTTGATGCACCTGTACTGACCTCGCCTTCTGGATGATAGCGGGGTGAACAGGCAGTGGCTCGGGTGGTTGCTGTCTGTGTGGGTGGACCATTTCAGTTTGTCCGTGATGTGTACGCCGAGGAACTTAAAACTTTCCACCTTCTCCACTACTGTCCCGTCGATGTGGATAGGGGGGTGCTCCTTCTGCTGTTTCCTGAAGTCCACGATCATCTCTTTAGTTTTGTTGACGTTAAGTGAGAGGTTATTTTCCTGACACCACACTCTGAGGGCCCTCACCTCCTCCCTGTAGGCCATCTCGTCGTTGTTGGTAATCAAGCCTACCACTGTAGTGTCAAGCCTACCACTGTAGTGATGATTGAGTTGGAGGCGTGCTTGGCCACGCAGTCATGGGTAAACAGGGAGTACAGGAGAGGGCTGAGAACGCACCCTTGTGGGGCCCCAGTGTTGAGGATCAGAGGGGTGGAGGTGTTGTTTCCTACCCTCACCACCTGGGGCCGTCCCATCAGGAAGTCCAGGACCCAGTTGCACAGGGCTGGGTCGAGACCTAGGGTCTCAAGCTTAATGTTGAGTTTGGAGGGTACTATGGTGTTAAATGCTGAGCTGTAGTCGATGAACAGCATTTTTACATAGGTATTCCTCTTGTCCAGATGGGTTAGGGCAGTGTGCAGTGTGCAGTGTGATTGCGATTGCGTCATCTGTGGACCTATTGGGACGGTAAGAAAATTGGAGTGGGTCTAGGGTGTCTTGTAGGATGGAGGTGATATGATCCTTGACTAGTCTCTCAAAGCACTTCATGATGACGGAAGTGAGTGCTATGGGGCGATAGTCATTTAGCTCAGTTACCTTAGCTTTCTTGGGAACAGGAACAATGGTGGCCCTCTTGAAGCATGTGGGAACAGCAGACTGGGATAAGGATTGATTAAATATGTCCGTAAACACACCAGCCAGCTGGTCTGCGCATGCTCTGAGGACGCGGCCTGGGACATCGTGGTCCGCGACGGGCTGGTTTTCTTTTTGTAGTCCGTGATTGACTGTAGTCCCTTCCACATTCCTCTCGTGTCTGAGCCGTTGAATTGTGACTCTACTTTGTCTCTATATTGACGCTTAGCTTGTTTGATTGCCTTGTGGAGGGAATTGCTACACTGTTTGTATTCAGTCATGTTTCCGGTCGCCTTACCCTGGTTAAAAGCAGTGGTTCGCGCATTCAGTTTTGCGCGAATGCTGCCATCAATCCACGGTTTCTGGTTGGGAAGGTTTTAATAGTTGCTATGGGTATAATATCACTGATGCACTTGCTAATAAACTCGCTGATGCACTTGCTAACAAAATCCCCAGCCACAATAAATGCAGCCTCAGGATATGTGGTTTCCAGTTTACATAGAGTCCAATGAATTTCTTTCAGTGCCGTCGATCTGTCAGCTTGAGGGGTGATAAATGCGACTGTGATTATAATCGAGGAGAATTCTCTTGGTAGATAATGCGGTAGGCATTTGATTGTAAGTAATTCTATGTCAGGTGAACAAAAGGACTTGAGTTCCTGTATGTTGTTATGATCACACCACGACTCGTTAATCATAAGACACACACCCCCGCCCTTCTTCTTACCAGATAGATGTTTGTTTCTGTCTGCGCGATGCGTGGAGAAACCAGGTGGCTGTACCGACTCTGATAACGTGTCCTGAGTGAGCCATGTTTTCGTGAAGCAAAGAACGTTGCAGTCTCTGATGTCTCTCTGGAAGGTAATCCTTCCTCTGATTTTGTCTACCTTGTTATCCAGAGACTGGACATCGGCAAGTAGTATAATCGGGAGAGGTGCGCGATGTGCCCGTCTACGGAGCCTGACCAGAACATCGCCCCGTCTACCCCTTCTCCTCCGCCGCCGTTGTTTTGGGTTGCCAGCTGGGATCCAGTCTATTGTCCTAGTTGGTGGACCAAACAGAGGATCCGCTTCGGGAAAGTCGTATTCCTGGTCGTAATGTTGGTAAGTTGACGTTGCTCTTATATCCAATAATTTCTCCCAGCTGTATGTAATAAAACTTAAGATTTCCCTGGGTAACAATGTAAAAAGTAATCCATAAAAAAACAAAATACTGCATAGCTTCCTGAGAAAGTGAAGCGAGGCTGCCATCTCTGTCGGCGCCGGAAGTAGTTCCTCTCCGTTCTTCCTCTCCAACGTCCACATCACCAACAAACTAGCATGGCAACTGCTCGGCCTCTGCCCGCAAGGCACTACAGAGGGTAGTGCGTACGGCCCAGTACATCACTGGGGCCAAGCTTCCTGCCATCCAGGACCTCTATACCAGGCGGTGTCAGAGGAAGGCCCTAAAAATTGTCAAAGACTCCAGCCACCCTACTCATAGATAGTTCTCTCTGCTACCGCACGGCAAGCGTTACCGGAGCGCCAAGTCTAGGTACAAGAGGCTTCTAAACAACTTCTACCCCCAAGCCATAAGACTCCTGAACATCTAATCTAATGGCTACCCAGACTATTTGCATTGCCCACCCCCTCTTTTACGTTGCTGCTAGTCTCTGTTATTATCTATGCATAGTCACTTTAATAACTCTACCTACATGTACATATTACCTCGACTAACTGGTGCCCCTGCACATTGACTCTGTACCGGTACCCCCTGTATATAGTCTCGCTATTGTTATTTTACTGCTGCTCTTTAATTACTTGTTCCTTTTATTTCTTATTCTTATTTTTAAAGCTTCATTGTTGGTTAGGGGCTTGTAAGTAAGCATTTCACACTAATGTAACCTGTTGTATTCGGAGCATGTGACTAATACAATTTGATTTGAAAAGGAGACCGAGAGAGAGAGAGTGACAGACATAGAGACCGAGAGAGACCAAGAGAGAGAGAAAGAGAGACAGAGACAGACATAGACATAGACAGAAACATAGACAGAGACATAGACAGAGACAAAGACAGAGAGTGAGACAGAGAGAGATAGAGATACTGTAGAGAGGAGACCGACAGACACACATTGTAGACTTCTCTACCACATTGCCACTCAATATAGGTAGGAGACAGTTCAAAATATAATATGACATTCTGTTTTGGGAAATGTGTTGTTTTATTTAACATGCCATTTTATTTCTTACAGCGCTTTAAAAAGCTGGTAGTCGCATTGATGAATACTGTATTACATATGACTACTGCAACAATGCAGGAACGTTCTTCCTCTCCTGTTGGTCTCAGGTATGTCACGCTAAAACAGCAATATTAGGTTGTAGGAAGGAACTGCCATCAGTAAACCAATATTAGGTTGTATGAAGGAACTGCCATCAGTAAACCAATATTAGGTTGTATGAAGGAACTGCCATCAGTAAACCAATATTAGGTTGTAGGAAGGAACTTCCATCAGTAAACCAATATTAGGTTGTAGGAAGGAACTGCCATCAGTAAACCAATATTAGGTTGTAGGAAGGAACTGCCATCAGTAAACCAATATTAGGTTGTATGAAGGAACTGCCATCAGTAAACCAATATTAGGTTGTAGGAAGGAACTTCCATCAGTAAACCAATATTAGGTTGTATGAAGGAACTGCCATCAGTAAACCAATATTAGGTTGTAGGAAGGAACTTCCATCAGTAAACCAATATTAGGTTGTATGAAGGAACTGCCATCAGTAAACCAATATTAGGTTGTATGAAGGAACTTCCATCAGTAAACCAATATTAGGTTGTAGGAAGGAACTGCCATCAGTAAACCAATATTAGGTTGTAGGAAGGAACTGCCATCAGTAAACCAATATTAGGTTGTATGAAGGAACTGCCATCAGTAAACCAATATTAGGTTGTATGAAGGAACTGCCATCAGTAAACCAATATTAGGTTGTATGAAGGAACTGCCATCAGTAAACCAATATTAGGTTGTATGAAGGAACTGCCATCAGTAAAAAAGTGCTTAAATAAGTCATACTTCTGTTCACAGGATAGCTCACTCACTCTTCTAGTCTCCCCTGTGAGTACCACTTTGACCTGGAGGTGACCTGGCCACTGTAGACAACATGGAGGTGACCTGGCCACTGTAGACAACATGGAGGTGACCTGGCCACTGTAGACAACATGGAGATGACCTGGCCTCTGTAGACAACATGGAGGTGACCTGGCCACTGTAGACAACATGGAGGTGACCTGGCCTCTGTAGACAATATGGAGATGACCTGGTCTCTGTAGACAACATGGAGGTGACCTGGCCACTGTAGACAACATGGAGGTGACCTGACCTCTGTAGACAACATGGAGGTGGCCTCGCCAATGTAGAGAACATGGAGGTGGCCTCGCCAATGTAGAGAACATGGAGGTGACCTGGCCACTGTAGACAACATGGAGGTGACCTGGTCTCTGTAGACAACATGGAGGTGACCTGGTCTCTGTAGACAACACGGAGGTGACCTGGTCTCTGTAGACAACACGGAGGTGACCTGGTCTCTGTAGACAACATGGAGGTGACCTCGTCACTGTAGACAACATGGAGGTGACCTGGTCTCTGTAGACAACATGAGGTGACCTGGCCTCTGTAGACAACTTGGAGGTGACCTGGCCTCTGTAGACAACATGAAGGTGAAAAGTGGAGAGAGGCTCAGAGCTACTGCAGGGAGAAGTGAACAGAGGCTCAGAGCTACTGCAGGGAGAACCACAGACAGTGTGAGGAACCACAATGAGAGCAAGGATATGGCTAGTGTACCAGGTGTAGCTGGTGACCAGGTGGTGGTGTGGATCGACTTGTACAAGAAGCCCTGGACATGGTCAGACCAGAGTGACTCATTCACAAACTTGATCAATGGACAACCGAATAACGGCCGTTCTGGCCACTGGGCAGAGAACTTTGGCAGATTTGGCAGATTTGTTGGGTGGCATCAAAAATGCCTTCTTTTGCTACGGTGGTGAGTGATGATCTCCTCTACAGTGAGGACAGGGTTTGTCTGCAAAACACATGATAGATATTCTCCTTTACACAAAGTTAAGCATTGAGAATCACTCCCTCTACCACTAAATGGCTTGGCACGTTAGATTCAAGTCAAACATGACCTTTATCGGACTGATGTGCTAAAAGATAAATATTTTTTTATTTTAATGTCATTCTTATTTACAATTTACAATGACAGCCTACCGGGGAACAATGGGTTAACTGCCTTGAACAACAGATTTTTACCTTGTCAGTTCAGGGATTCGATCCAGCAACCTTTCGGTTACTGACCCAACGCTCTAACCACTAGGTTACCTGCCACCCCATGATGTTACACAAATCATAGTAGTGGTTAATTCCATTCCATTTGAAACACAACATTCCATCTCACAGCAGGTAAGTCTCAACCTCGTCATCAACAACCAGCTCACTAAGAACTAATACAAATCAAATCAAATTTATTTATAAAGCCCCCCTTACATCAGCTGATGTCACAGAGTGCTGTACAGAAACCCAGCCTAAAACCCCAAACAGCAAGCAATGCAGGTGTAAAAGCACGGTGGCTAGGAAAAACTCCCTAGAAAGGCCAAAACCTAGGAAGAAACCTAGAGAGGAACCAGGCTGTGAGGGGTGGCCAGTCCTCTTCTGGCTGTGCCGGGTGCAAATTATAACAGAACATGGACAAGATTTTAAAATGTTCATAAAACAGGCAGAACAGTTGAAACTGGAGAAGCAGCACGGCCAGGTGGACTCGGGANGATACCCCCGGACAGGGCCAAACAGGCAGGATATAACCACCACCCACTCTGCCGAAGCACAGCCCCCACACCACTAGAGGGATATCTTCAACCACCAACTTACCATCCTGAGACAAGGCCGAGTATAGCCCACAAGATCTCCGCCACGGCACCAGTAAGCCAGTGACTCAGCCCCTGTAATAGGGTTAGAGGCAGAGAATCCCAGTGGAGGGGAACCGGCCAGGCAAAGACAGCAAGGGTGGTTCGTTGCTCCATGCCTTTCCGTTCACCTTCACACTCCTGGGCCAGACTACACTCAATCATAGGACCTACTGAAGAGATGAGTCTTCAATAAAAATACAGTCCCTTGAAATAACATGGTGACCAACATTTAGACAGAGCCAGAGTAGACCTACAGTATAAAGAGATTTGATGTCACTGAATCATGTAATTAGAGACTCTTTCTGTTGTTTGAATAAAGACGAATCTGGAGGATGAAGGAAAGGAAGGAAACCTCAGACTGACATGAAGTGGGAAGCCAGATGGAAAGGTCTTCCACAAGAAAGAAGGAGGTTCTAAGAAGAAAAAGAACAAACCAAGAATCACGAAGCGAGAACTCTAAATTTGTGGAAATGTTCTCATTTGAAAATGCTCTTCCTATTTACCTCTGGCAGGCTCAGATGTTTACGGTTGTACTCAACTTCTCCCTGAGGCTGGAATTCAATTAGCCTCCTATACTGTTTTGTACCTTTTTTTTGTACTCAATTGTAATACAATTGAGTTGTGACCAGTGTGTGGTAGTGTAGTAGTTTATTTTCAGAAAGTAGTTCCACGTGTCACTTGACACCAGAAGGTGATAATAATAATAAGGAATCGTTGTTACTTTCTTACATGTCTCTAAACTGAAGATATATCTTATATCAAAATATATGATAAATGTCCTACTATTTGATGAAGAAAATAGATACAGATACAGTTGAAGTCAGAAGTTTACATACACCTTAGCCAAATACATTTAAACTCAGTTTTTCACAATTCCTGACATTTAATCCTAGTAAAAATTCCTTGTCTTAGGTCAGTTAGGATCACCACTTTATTTTAAGAATGTGAAATGTCAGAATAACAGTAGAGGGAATTATTTATTTCATATTTTATTTCTTTCATCACGTTCCCAGTGGGTCAGAAGTTTACATACACTCAATTAGTATTTGGTAGCATTGCCTTAAATTGTTTAACTTCATAGAGAGCGGCAGCAGAGGTGACGGTTTTGGAGAGTCTGGCGTGCCCAAAGTAAAATGCCTGCCACTCAGGTCCAGAAAATAGGATATGCACATAATTAGTACTATTGGATAGGAAACACTCTGAAGTTTCTAAAAGTGTTAAAATAATGTATGTGAGTATAACAGAACCGATATAGCAGGCGAAAACCAGAGGAAAATCCATCAGGATTTGCAGTTTTTTTTGTAAATGACCTTCTCCAGGGTGCCAATTCATTTGTATTTTACCTAGGACTGAGACTGCAGTACCTATGGCTTCCACTAGATGTCAACAGTCTTTATACAGAGTCTGGAGGCTGTAGCCCTGAGCAGAATGGATAGGAACAGGAAATAGTCCAGGTAGCTCAGATGTCAACAAGATTTTACGGGCACGAGACCGTATACGCGCCCCACTGTATTTTCCTTTCATAACGTTTAGGTTACCATCCGAGTGAAATATTATCGCTAATATTCATAAAAGGATAGCTAAGGATGCATTATAAATGATCTATGATTTGTTTAGGAAAAGTTGATAGGTATATTTGAACGCGTTCTCCACACGGTTCAATGGGCGATTCGACGTTGGATTTTCTTTTCATAACGCGCCAACCAAATGGAGATTTATGGATATAATAAATTACTTTTTCTAACAAAAGAACCATTGGATGTCTTCGTTGGACACTTGGGAAGCCCTCAGCAGAAGTTCTACTCCATACCATCTACTGCATCTTGCCTATGCCGGTCAGCCATTGCTCATCCATATATTTATATGTACATACTCGTATTCATTCCTTTACTCTTGTGTGTATAAGGTAGTTGTTGTGAATTTGTTAGATACTACTGCATGGTCGGAACTAGAAGCACAAGCATTTCGCTACACTCGCATTAACATCTGCTAACCATGTGTATGTGACAAATAAAATTTGATTTGATTTTGATTTGAAAGGTAAGAGATTTATTTTAGCTGTGATATGGGTTTTGTGTGACCCGCGCTGGATATGAATTTATGCTAATGTGGAAAATATGTGGGGTGCTATCCTCAAACAATCAAATGTTGTGCATTCGCCGTAAAGCCTTTTTGAAATCTGACAACGCTGTGATATTGCCAAGAATCAGAGCTTTTGATGACTATGCAACACTTGTATATTGATGAATGTTTAATAATTCAACTTTGGGATTTTGAATTTGGCGCCTTATATTTCACCGGGTAGTGTCGGGTGTGGCCCGCTAGCGCGCCGCTACTCCCTAAGTAGTTCACTTGGGTCAAACGTTTTGGGTAGCCTTCCACAAGCTTCCCACAATAAGTTGGGTGAATTTTGACAGAGCTGGTGTAACTGAGTCAGGTTTGAAGGCCTCCTTGCTCGCACACGCTTTTTCAGTTCAGGCCCACAAAGTTTCTATGGGATTGAGGTCAGGGCTTTGTGATGGACACTCCAATACCTTGACTTTGTTGTCCTTAAGTCATTTTGCCACAACTTTGGAAGTATTCTGGGGTCATTGTCCATTTGGAAGACCGATTTGCGACCAAGCTTTAACTTCCTGACTGATGTCTTGAGATGTTGCTTCAAAATATCCACATAATTTTCCTTCCTCATGGTGCCATCTATTTTGTGAGGTGCACCAGTCCCTCCTGCAGCAAAGCACCCCCACAACATGATGCTGCCACCCCCGTGCTTCACGGTTGGGATGGTGTTCTTCAGCTTGCAAGCCTCCCCCTTTTTCCTCCAAACATAAAGAAGGTCATTATGGCCAAACAGTTCTATTTTTGTTTCATCAGACCAGAGGACATTTCTCCAAAATGTACAATCTTTGTCCCCATGTGCAGTTGCAAACCGTAGTCTGGCTTTTTTATGGCGGTTCTGGAGCAGTGGCTTCTTACTTGCTGAGCAGCCTTTCAGGTTACATCGATATAGGACTCGTTTTACTGTGGATATAGATACTTTTGTACCTGTTTCCTCCAGCATCTTCACAAGGTCCTTTGCTGTTGTTCTGGGATTGATTTGCACTTTTCGCACCAAAGTACGTTCATCTCTAGGAGACAGAACGCGTCTCCTTCCTGAGCGGTATGACGGCTGCGTGGCCCCATGGTGTTTATACTTGCGCAATATTGTTTGTACAGATGAACATGGTATCTTCAGGTGTTTGGAAATTGCTACCAAGGATGAACCAGACTTGTGGAGGTCTACAATTTTTTTTCTGAGGTCTTGGCTGATTTCTTTTGATTTTCCCATGATGTCAAGCAAAGAGGCACTGAGTTTGAAGGTAGGCATTGAAATACATCCACAGGTACACCTCCAATTGACTCAAATGATGTCAATTAGCCTATCAGAAGCTTCTAAAGCCATGACATAATTTTCTGGAATTTTTCAAGCTGTTTAAAGGCATAGTCAACTTAGTGTATTTAAACTTCTGACCCACTGGAATTGTGATACAGTGAATTATAAGTGAAATAATCTGTCTGTAAACAATTGTTGGTAAAATGACTTGTGTCATGCACAAAGTAGATGTCCTAACTGACTAGCCAAAACCATAGTTTGTGGAGTGGTTGTAATGACTCCAACCTAAGTGTATGTAAACTTCTGACATCAACTGTACAACAGAAGTTAAGATTATTTCACTCTGTCAACATGTGTCTGTACCAGGATAGAAATGGTTTCATTTTAAGAGATCAAATCAAATCTTATCTTTCACAGGCATCGAATACAACAGGCGTAGACCTTACAGTGAAATGCTTACTTACAAGCCCTTAACCAACAATGCAGTTTAAAAAAAAATAAGAAAGAAAAATAAGAAATAAAAGTAACAACTAATTAAAGAGCAGCAGTAAAATAACAATAGCGAGGCTATGTACAGGGGGGTACCGGAACAGAGTCAGATGTTACCTTTTTTAAAAATTGAATACCCACTTGGGTAACAGTTTATTTAGATAGCATTCTGAGCTCAAACTACGTTGTAGTTGATTTAAAGATATAAAAGAGTGAAGGGTAAAATGTTTTGATTAATAAAGGAGACCCTGAACAGCATGGTAGTTTTCCCCTGAGTGAGCTCTACTCACAGTGCTACTCTCACAGGTAGCAACACACATGGCACGCTGCCTTTGTTAACTTGAGAGCGTTTGACTGCATGCGGTTCCATCTGAGAGGGGTTCAAATCTGATCAAATCAATCAAATTTTATTTGTCACATGCTTGGTAAACACCAGGTGTAGACTAACAGTGAAATGCTTACATACGGGTCCTTTTCCAACAATGCAGAGTTAAAGATAAAGATAAAACAAATAATAAACAAAAATAGTGACACAAGGAATAAATACACAGTGAATAAGGAATAACAATAACAAGTAAAGGTAACATGGCTACATACATGAAGTCGAAAATAACATGGCTATATACAGAAAGCTAAGGTAACTGAGCTAAATGACTATCGCCCCGTAGCACTCACTTCAGTCATCATGAAGTGCTTTGAGAGACTAGTCAAGGATCATATCACCTCCATGCTGCCAGACACCCTGGACCCACTCCAATTTGCTTACCATCCCAATAGGTCCACAGATGACGCAATCGCAATCACACTGCATACTGCCCTCACCCATCTGGACAAGAGGAATACCTATGTAAGAATGCTGTTCATCGACTACAGCTCAGCATTTAACACCATAGCTCGTCATCAAGCTCGAGACCCTAGGTCTCGACCCAGCCCTGTGCAACTGGGTCCTGGACTTCCTGACGGGCCAGCCCAAGGTGGTGAGGGTAGGAAACAACATCTCCACCCCGCTGATCCTCAACACTGGGGCCCCACAAGGGTGCGTTCTCAGCCCTCTCCTGTACTCCCTGTTTACCCATGACTGCATGGCCAAGCATGCATCCAACTCAATCATCAAGTTTGCTGATGACACTACAGTGGTAGGCTTGATTACCAACAACGACGAGACGGCCTACAGGGAGGAGGTGAGGGCCCTCGGAGTGTGGTGTCAGGAAAATAACCTCTCACTCAACGTCAACAAAACAAAGGAGATGATCGTGGACTTCAGGAAACAGCAGAAGGAGCACCCCCCTATCCACATCGACGGGACAGTAGTGGAGAAGGTGGAAAGTTTTAAGTTCCTCGGCGTACACATCACGGACAAACTGAAATGGTCCACCCACACAGACAGCGTGGTGAAGAAGGCGCAACAGCGCCTCTTCAACCTCAGGAGGCTGAAGAAATTCGGCTTGTCACCAAAATCACTCACAAACTTCTACAGATGCACAATCGAGAGCATCCTGTCGGGCTGTATCACCGCCTGGTACGGCAACTGCTCCGCCCACAACCGTAAGGCTCTCCAGAGGGTAGTGAGGACTGCACAACGCATCACCGGGGGTAAACTACCTGCCCT
>QNTS01004309.1:50236-64217 GCA_003317085.1 Hucho hucho | reverse complement strand
GTGTCTACTCTGTGTCATTAGATGATATGATGGGTTGGGGCTGGTGTCTACTCTGTGTCATTAGATGATATGATGGGTTGGGGCTGGTGTCTACTCTGTGTCATTAGATGATATGATGGGTTGGGGCTGGTGTCTACTCTGTGTCATTAGATGATATGATGGGTTGGGGCTGGTGTCTACTCTGTGTCATTAGATGATATGATGGGTTGGGGCTGGTGTCTACTCTGTGTCTAGTAAACTCATCAACCTCTCAACTGATTGACTGGATGATATGTTTATGCAGATAACACACAGACACACAGTGGGGGGTACAGTATGTCAGAACAGCCTGTGTAGAACCTGTGAGACTGTGAGAGGGTTAGGTCGCGCTGCTCCTCTAGTATGTGTGTGTGTGTGTGTGTGTGTGTGTGTGTGTGGGGGGGGGGCAGTTTGCGTTTGACACTCAGTTTAACCCGTTGATCTTACGTGCGTCCTCAGGGTTTAGCATAGAAGCCATTTCAGGGTCAACCTCCATTAGCTCCACCTGATGCAAGACAGAGAGAGAGAGAGAGAGAGAGAGAGAGAGAGAGAGAGAGAGAGAGACACACAAAAACATATGGCTGAGTGGCATATACCACCAGAGCCATGTTAAACCTGTCATGACACATGGTCTCTCATATAGTATTGCTTTTATACAACTGTTTACCAGCATTATTCCCCAAAACATCAATTTTTCAACAAAACGTGATGCTACACTCACTAACACTGGTTGTCAAGTGCACTTTTCGACGTTCTCTGGACGTTAGAGTTCTGTTCGTATTAACTGCCATGTGAAGCAAAACTACCCAAGCACTGGTTGATAGTTCCAGAACTATCAAAAATGGTTGCGATGGAGGCTCTTCCCCCTCGCTAGCTAGCCAACTCCACAGCTAACACGATCACTTCAGACTGAAGCTAGAAAGACAGCAAGGAGCTGCTTTTTGTTAAGTTTGAACAAAAATTATCTATTGACATTTCTTTGTATATATTCATAAAAATTATGAATATGATTTTGATTACGGAGGGAATAACTACACTGTTTGCATTCGGCCATATTTACAGTTTCCTTTCCATGGTTAAATGCGGTGTAACATGCTTTCAGTTTTGTGCGAATGCTGCCATCAATCCACTGTTTCTGGTTAGGGAAGGTTTTAATAGTCACAGTGGGTACATCTCCTATACACTTCCTTTTGAACTCGCTCACCGAGTCAGCGTATATGGAAATGTTGTTGTCTGAGGCTACCCAGAACATATCCCAGTCCACGTGATCGAAGAAATATTGAAGCGTGGAATCCGATTGGTCAGACCAGCATTGGATACACCTAAGCATGGGCACTTCTTGTTTTAGTTTCTGCCTATAGGAGGGGAGCAACAAGATGGACTAATGATCAGATTTTACAAATGGAGGTTACCAACATATTCAAATGTTGATTGACATTTCATTATTTTAATTAAAAACAATTAATTCATAATTTTTTTTTTACAAATAATTCATTATTTTCATTAAAAACATTATTTTGATACATTTATTCATACTACACTGTTTCATCCTTCCACAAGATATAGTCCCGACACAAATCAAGGGATGCTACCCAAGCCGGCTGGTCGTTCGTTCTATCGGTGGGGTAGCCAGAGATGCGACCCAGTTGTTCAGTCTTTTTGATCTAAATCTATGGACGTGACCCAGTCGTTTGTTCTAAATCTATGGATGTGACCCAGTCGTTTGTTCTAAATCTATGGACGAGACCCAGTCGTTTGTTCTAAATCTATGGACGTGACCCAGTCGTTTGTTCTAAATCTGTGGACGTGACCCAGTCGTTTGTTCTAAATCTATGGACGTGACCCAGTCTTTTTGATCTAAATCTATGGATGTGACCCAGTCGTTTGTTCTAAGTCTGTGGATGTGACCCAGTCGTTTGTTCTAAATCTATGGACGTGACCCAGTCGTTTGTTCTAAATCTATGGACGTGACCCAGTCGTTTGTTCTAAATCTATGGACGTGACCCAGTCGTTTGTTCTAAATGTTCTGTTGCCATGACGGCTGGACACGTTCTTATCCCTTGCTTGCTAGCTAGCCAACACCGGCTAACACAGTCATGTCTAACAGTGCAGCCAGAATAACAGCAAAGTAGCTGCAGATGTTTTCTAGTGATTTTTGGGGGGATACATTCATAACAATGAGCCAATGATGTGAGATTTTTCCTGGCATAAAAAATGCGCTGTCTCAATAGGACACTGTTCAGAAGAGACAGCCAACTACACAGCTAACACAATCACCTCAAACTGAAGCTGGAATGAGAGCAAACTAGCTGCATTTCGTGGTTTTCTATTGACATTTCTTTGTATTCTGTATATCCATAAAAATGATGCTAATTTATGATTTCAACTGGCTGAGAAAAGCTGCCAGCCTGTCGGTCTCGTCCCGACTCCCGACAAGTTCATTGCCATAGGACAGCTGGAGATCAAATTTCAATATTAAAACAATGTTACAAATGTTGGAGAGACAGACTGTTGAATTGCTAGTCTGAGTGAATCTAGTCTGAGTGAATCTAGTCTGAGTGAATCTAGTCTAAGAGATTGGGAGATAATGTGTAAATCAGGGGTGGGCAAACTTTTTGGCTGGAGGGCCACATCAGGATTTTGAAATTCAACGGAGGGCCGTGTTCGGTCACAGCTGGCCGAGACTGGGAGACCCATGAGGCGGCGCACTATTTACCCAGCGTCGTCCGGGTTCGGGGAGGGTTTGGCCGACAGGGATGTCCTTGTCCCATTTTGCTCTAGCGACTCCTGTGACAGGCTGGGCGCATGCATGCTGACACGGTCACCAAGTGTACAGTGTTTCCTCCGACACATTGGTGTGGCTGGCTTCCGGGTTAAATGTGCATTCTGTCAAGAAGCAAGACCTTCGCCTCTCCCGAGACCATACAGGAGTTGCAGCGATGGGACAAGACTGTAACTACCAATACAGGAGTTGCAGCGATGGGACAAGACTGTAACTACCAATACAGGAGTTGCAGCGATGAGACAAGACTGTAACTACCAATACAGGAGTTGCAGCGATGGGACAAGACTGTAACTACCAATACAGGAGTTGCAGCGATGGGACAAGACTGTAACTACCAATACAGGAGTTGCAGAGATGGGACAAGACTGTAACTACCAATACAGGAGTTGCAGCGATGGGACAAGACTGTAACTACCAATTGGATACCACGAAATTGGGGAGAAAAAACGTGTCTAAAAAAAAACGTGTCGTACTTTGCGTGTCGTAAAAAACGTTATTTTTGATGAATTTATTCATACTATTTCATCCTTCCACAAGATATAGTCCCGACACAAATCTAGGTTGCTACCCTCGTTTGTTCTATCGGTTCGGTTAATTAGAGACGCGACCCAGTTGTTCAGTCTTTTTTTTGTTCTGTGTCTACGGACGCGACCCAGTCGTTGGTTCTAAATATTCCGTTGCAACGATGGCTAGCAATGTTCATATCCCTTGCTTGCTAGCTAGCCAACTTCGGCTAACACAGTCACGTCAAACAAACAGAGAATAGCAGGAAAGTAGCTGCATTTGCGTTTGTTTAAGCTGTTTGCTATAGATTTATTTTTTTGGGGGGGTGATACATCCATAATAATGAAGTGCGATTTCTCCTGGCATAGAAAATATGCTGTCTTGTTAGGACACTGTTGTTCAGAGGAGCTAGCCAGCAACATAGCTAACACAATCACTTCAAACTGAAGCTGGAAAGACTGCAAACTAGCGGCACTTGTTTAGTTTGATCTGATTTCTATTGAAATGTCTTTGTATATATCCATAAAAATTATGCAGATTCATGATTTTGACTGGCTAAGAAAAGCTGCCTGCCTGTCTGTCTCGTCCCGACTCCCGATCCCTAAACGTTCATTACTATGGGAAAGCTGGAGATCAAATTTCAATATTGAAACACTTTGCACTCACTGCACTCCCCAAGGGGTGAGCTAGCGGAAGAGAAGAGAGATGGAGAAAGAAGAGGAGAGGAGAAGGGTACGGGAGGGAGAATATGAGCCTGAGGGAGGGAGGGAGACAGGTGAGAAAGAGAGGGATGGAAAGAAAGAGAGAAGAGATGCAGAGAAGAGAAGACTGACAGTGAAAGATAAAGGTAAAGAGAGAAATGCAGAGAGGGAGAGAGGATGAGAACTGGAGAGAAAGAGATGAGTGTAAAAGCGGGAAATCACATTCACGTCCCAGACACGTTCATTACTATGGGACAGCGGGAGATCACATTTCAATATTGAAACAATGTTACAAAAGTCCAAGAGAGGGACAGTAAGGTTTATACAAATCTCCACTATTGAAAACCAATTGTTAGTCTAAAAGAAATGTCAGATAATGTCTAGCTGCTTTTTATAGTGGAGATCAAGTTTATAAATTGCCTGGCTGGGCTGATCAGACAGTAGAATGCACAGTCAGATGGAACAGAGTCAATAGGCATTTTAACGTAGATACAGTATTAGACCCACCCACTGTATAAACAAACTACATAACATGCTTATTAACAAAGTAAACAAGACAAATGATCAGGGAGCTGATATTCATACGGAATGAATAAATGGTCTTTGGTCAACATTATACTTGTCTGTGGAGCTTAAAATGAAGTTGGGAGATAAAGCTGTGAATGTACGGCGTTATGAACTGCTTATAACAGGCTAATGGCAGGCTTACGACAGGCTAATGGCAGGCTTTCGACAGGGTGATGGCAGGCTTACGACAGGGTGATGGCAGGCTTACGACAGGGTGATGGCAGGCTTACGACAGGGTGATGGCAGGCTTACGGCAGGGTGATGGCAGGCTTACGACAGGGTGATGGCAGGCTTACGACAGGGTGATGGCAGGCTTACGACAGGGTGTCACCAGGTGCTGTTCTGGAGTTATGAAGTTTGAACAGTGACTAACAACTGCTACCCTCTCTCTCTCTCTCTCTCTCTCTCTCTCTCTCCCTCCCTCATTCCCTCCCTCCCTCCCTCTTTATCTCTCTCATTCTTTCCATCTCCCTTTTCCTTGCATATTTCCCTCCATCTCTCTCCCTCCATCTCTCTCCCTCCATCTCTCTCCCTCTAGGGATAATTAGATAACTTTTCAGACAAGGTAAGGCCCATCAGCTATCATCACTCACCCCCTCCCTCTCTCTCTCACACACACATACACACACACACACACACACACACACAGTAAACACACACAGTACACACACACACACACACAGTACACACACACAGTACACACACAGCACACACACACAGTACACAGTACACATAGTACACACATACATACACAGTACACACATACACACGCAGTACACACACACACACGCAGTACACACACAGTACACACACACACAGTACACATAGTACACACACACAGTACACACACAAACACACACACATAGCACACATACACACAGTACACACAATACACATACGCAGTACACACATACAGTACACACACGAAAGTACACATACACATACACACACAAACACAGTCCCCGCCCTGCGTCTTTTTGCACTCACTGCACTCCCCAAGGGGTGAGCTAGCGGAAGAGAAGAGAGATGGGGAGAGGAGAGGGGTACGGGAGGGAGAATATGAGCCTGTTGGAGGGAGGGAGGGAGGGAGGGAGGGAAGAGATACAGAGGAGAGAAGACTGACAGTGAAAATTAGGCACATCGTTACATCACTTTATATAGCCAACACTTCATATAGCCAACACTACGTAGCCAACACTATATAGTCAACACTGTATATAGTCAACACTGCATACAGCCAATGCTGTATTTAGCCAACACTGTATATAGTAATCACTTCATATAGCCAACACTGTATATAGTAATCACTTCATATAGCCAACACTACGTAGCCAACACTATATAGTCAACACTGTATATAGTCAACACTGCATACAGCCAACGCTGTATTTAGCCAACACTGTATACAGTAATCACTTCATATAGCCAACACTGTATATAGTAATCACTTCATATAGCCAACACTACGTAGCCAACACTATATAGTCAACACTGTATATAGTCAACACTGCATACAGCCAACGCTGTATTTAGCCAACACTTCATATAGCCAACACTGCATATAGCCAACACTGCATATAGCCAACACTCTATGTAGTCAACACTTCATATAGCCACCACTATATAGCCAACACTTCATATAGCCACCACTGTATATAGTCAACTCTGTATATAGCCAACACTGTATATAGTAATCACTGTATATAGTCAACACTGTATATAGTCAACACTGTATATAATCATCACTTCATATAGCCAACACTGTATATAGCCAACACTGTATATAGCCAACACTGTATATAGCCAACATTGTATATAGACAACACTGTACAGTGGGGCAAAAAAGTATTTAGTCAGCCACCAATTGTGCAAGTTCTCACTTAAAAAGATGAGAGAGGCCTGTAATTTTCATCATAGGTACACTTCAACTATGACAGACAAAATGAGGAAAAAAAATCCAGAAAATCACATTGTAGGATTTTTTATGAATTTATTTGCAAATTATGGTGGAAAATAAGTATTTGGTCACTTACAAACAAGCAAGTCAACACTGTATATAGCCAACACTGTATATAGTCAACACTGTATATAGCCAACACTGTATATAGCCAACACTGTATATAGCCAACACTGTATATAGCCAACACTGTATATAATCATCACTGTATTTAGACAACACTTCATATAGTCAACGCCGTATATAGACAACACTGTATATAGCCAACACTGTATATAGCCAACACTGTATATAATCATCACTGTATATAGACAACACTTCATATTGTCAACACTGTAACTCAATGTAATGTTTACTGTTCCTTTGATATTGTTTATTTAACTTTTGTTTATTTTCTATTTCACTTGCTTTGGCAATGTAAACATATGTTACCCATGCCAATAAAGCCACTTAAATTGATATTGAAATTGAAATGAGATGCAGAGGCAGAGAGGGAGAGAGGATGAGGATTGGAGAGAGGGAGAAAGAGACGTAGAGCGTAAAGAGAGAAATGATGCAAGACAGAGAGAGAGACCGAGAGAGAGAGAGACAGAGAGATAGAGACAGAGAGAAAGAAAGAGACAGAAAGAGAGAGGCAGAGAGAGATAGAGAGAGAGGCAGAGAGGGGGAGAGGCAGAGACAATGGCAGAGAAAAAGAGAAGGAGATAAAGAGAGAGAGAGAGAGAGAGAGAGAGAGAGAGAGAGAGAGAGAGAGAGAGAGAGAGAGAGAGAGAGAGAGAGAGAGAGAGAGAAAGAAAGATAGTGAGAAAGAAAGATAGTGAGAGAGAAGCAGAGAAAGAAGCAGAGAGAGAGAGGTTATATGTGAGCAGCATGTTAAAGAGAGAGAATGACAGGTCATGACAGGACATTATCCTCCACTTCTTTTCTCTCTCTCTCTCTCGCTCTCTCTCTCTCACTCTCCCCTGACTACCTCATTATCCCTCTCCTCCTCTCACTGCAAATTGTCTCCCGCTCTCTTTGCTCTCCATTCCATTCCTCTTCACCTACTCTCATTTCCTTACTCCTTCATTCCATGGCTTCTTACGAGGCATATAACCCCAGACTTTGAAATTACAGAGGAGCTTGCTTCAGTGCAGTCAATGAAGAGCACAACCACAGGGAAAGATTTATTGGAGGAGGTTAATAAGTGTGTGGAAACGCTGGGACTGAGTTTTGAAAGTTATCCAGCGTGACCACAGATGGGTTCCCAAACTTAACAGGAAAAAACGTTGGCCTTTTGAAAAGGAGAATAGGTGAGCTGAACCCAGATCAGAAAATAATTTTCCTGCATTGCATTATTCATCAGGAGGTGCTCTGTAAACGTGTTCTGAAAATGAGCCATGTTGTGGATACAGTCACAAAAGTGGTAAACTTCATAAGAGCAAAATCTTTAAACCACAGGCAGTTTGTCTCACTGTTGGAAGAGACATGCAGATCTCCCCTACCACGCAAACGTGAGATGGCTGAGTTTTGGGGAAGGTGCTTAAAAGGGTGTGGGAATTGAAAATATGTGGATTTCCCTCAACTGCATGATAAAAAATGGTTGGCTGATTTTGCCTTAACCGTGGACAATATTGCCTTTATGAATTAACTGAATTCCAAACTACAAGGGAAGGGCCTTTTTGCAAATCAGATGTACAGCCTTGTCAAAGCCTTCAAGGGAATATTACTCATCCTGACCCGCCAAGTAGAAGCCAACAATCTCACCCACCTTCCGACACTACTAGTCTGTTCCCTATCAGATGACCAGCAGGAGAAGTATACATCGCTGCTGAGTGCTTTGAACGGTGAGTTTTCTCGTCATTTTGAGGATTTAAAAGTGTTGGAAAATGACATGCTGTTGGTTTCCTCTCCTTTCCTCTTCAATGTGGATAACGCTCCCACTGACCTGCAACTTGAGCTTATCCATCTTCAGTCTGATACAGTGATTGGAGAACTATTCAAAACAACGTCACTGACCAGGTTCTATGCATCTCTCGATGAACAAAACTTAAAAAAAAAATGAGGAATCATGCTCAGATGTTTGTACAGTTTGGAATAACCTATTCATGTGAACAGACATTTTTAGTGATGAAATATAACAAGTCAAGGCACAGATCATCTCTTACTGACTCTCACCTCTCAGAAATCCTGCGCATAGCGATGTCAGAAACTATACCGGACTTCACCGCCCATCAGAGACTTCGCTCCTCACATGGATTGAGTAGATTAGATGTAATGTTGAGCTCTCTCTCTCTCTTTCTTGTGTTTTTGATAATACCCGTTAACAAGAGTTCTGTCCGTGGTTCTGAATGCACGGTGTACTTTTCCCTCCGTGTAGTTCATTGCATGTTTAATAATGAAAATACATGCCAAAAGGAGAACATGGATGTGGTTTATTTCTGTGCATGTTAAAAAAAGTTAAATAAGTAGCATATCTGGACGGGATTTACAGTAGATTTATCTGTCAACACAGTCATACACATGATGTATAATCCTGTAATATGATTCTGGTCCTCGATGGCAAAAATATGTGGCCCTCTCATTTCCTCACTCCTCCATTCCATTCCTCAACACCTCCTCTCATTTCCTCCCTCCATTCCATTCCTCAACACCTCCTCTCATTTCCTCCCTCCATTCCATTCCTCAACACCTCCTCTCATTTCCTCTCTCCTCCATTCCATTCCTCAACACCTCCTCTCATTTCCTCCCTCCATTCCATTCCTCAACACCTCCTCTCATTTCCTCACTCCATTCCATTCTTCTAACACCTCTCTCCCTCAACTGCCTCTCAATTTCTCCCGCACTTTCTCCATGCCCCTCTATCTTTCTCTCTCTCCCTCCCCCTCTCCCACTGTCTCTCCCCCGTCTGTCTCCCTCCCCCTCCCACCATCTGTCTCGCTCCCCATCTCTGTCTGTCTCTCTCCCCGTCTGTTCCGTCTCTCTCTCTCAGTCTCTGTGTCTGTCTGTCTCTCTCCCTGTCCCTCTCTATCCTTGTCTCTCTCTCTGTCTCTGTGTCTGTCTGTCTCTCTCCCTGTCCCTCTCTATCCTTGTCTCTCTCTCTCAGTCTCTGTGTCTGTCTGTCTCTCTCCCCGTCTGTTCCGTCTCTCTCTCTCAGTCTCTGTGTCTGTCTGTCTCTCTCCCTGTCTCTCTCTATCCTTGTCTCTCTCTCTCAGTCTCGGTGTCTGTCTGTCTCTATGCCTGTCTCTCTCTATCCTTGTATCTTGCTCCCTGTCTCTGTCTGCCTACCTGTCTCTGTCCTGTCCGTCCTTCTCCCTGTCCATTCGTCTCTCCACCTCCCACCATCTCTCTCTCTCTTGCTCTCCCCACCTCTCCCTTCCACCGTCTGTCTCACTCTCCCTCCCCCTCCCCCTCTCTCAATTTCTCTTCACCAGCGCACGAGTGCTGCATTGACACTATTATTAGAGTCTCACTCACTACAGCTGAACACACTAGTGTGTGTGTTTGTGTGTGTCAAATCAAAGTTTATTGGTCACGTACACAGTATGTTATCGTAGATGCAGCAAAATGCTTATATTTTCAGCTCCAACAGAGCAGTATCATTTATACAGAATCAGTCAAAAGTTTGGATACACCTATACATTCCAGGTTTATTTTTAATTTTTACTATTTTCTACATTGTACAAAAATAGTGAAGACATCAAAACTATGAAGAAACATATATGGAATCATGTAGTAACCAAAAGAGTGGCAAAAAAAATTCAAAAAATCCACCCTTTGCCTGGATGACAGCCTTGCACACTCTTGGCATTCTCTCAACCAGCTTCCGGAGGTAGACACCTGGACTGCATTTCAATTAACAGGTGAGCCTTGTTAAAATACATATAATTTGTGGAATATCTTTCCTTCTTAATGCGTTTAGGCCAATCAGTTATGTTGTGACAAGGTAGGGGTGGTAAACAGAAGATGGCCCTGTTTGGTAAAAGACCAAGTCCATATTATGGCAAGAACAGCTCAAATAAGCAAAGAGAAATGACAGTCCATCCTTATTATTCTACAATGTAGAAAATAGTAAAAATAAAGAAAACCCCCTGAATGAGTCAACCGGCAGTGTAACGTTGTTGCCGATGATGTCTGGTGAGGACCTGCTTTACAACAGGCCTACAACACTCAGTCCAGCTATAACAGTATAGAACACTACAACAATATAGAACACTATAACAAAATAGAACACTATAACAATATAGAACACTACAAAAGTATAGAACACAATAACAATATAGAACACTATAACAATATAGAACACTATAGCAAAATAGAACACTATAACAATATAGAACACTACAACAATATAGAACACTATAACAATATAGAACACTACAACAATATAGAACACTACAACAATATAGAACACTACAACAATATAGAACCCTACAACAATATAGAACACTATAACAACATGGAACACTATAACAATATAGAACACTATAACAATATAGAACACTATTACAATATAGAACACTACAACAACAATATAGACCACAATAACAATATAGAACACTATGACAGTATAGAACACTACAACAATATAGAACACTATAACAATATAGAACACTACAACAATATAGAACACTCTAACAATATAGAACACTATAACAATATAGAACACTACGACAATATAGAACACTATAACAATATAGAACACTATAACAATATAGAACACTACGACAATATAGAACACTACGACAATATAGAACACTACGACAATATAGAACACTACGACAATATAGAACACTACGACAATATAGAACACTATTACAATATAGAACACTACGACAATATAGACCACTACGACAATATAGAACACTATAACAATATAGAACACTATAACAATATAGAACACTATAACAATATAGAACACTATAACAATATAGAACACTACAACAATATAGAACACTATAACAATATAGAACACTATAACAATATAGAACACTACAACAATATAGAACACTATAACAATATAGAACACTATAACAATATAGAACACTACAACAATATAGAACACTACAACAATATAGAACACTATAACAATATAGAACACTACAACAATATAGAACACTACAACAATATAGAACACTATAACACTATAGAACACTACAACAATATAGAACACTATAACAATATAGAACACTATAACAATATAGAACACTATAACAACATGGAACACTATAACAATATAGAACACTATAACAATATAGAACACTATTACAATATAGAACACTACAACAACAATATAGACCACAATAACAATATAGAACACTATGACAGTATAGAACACTACAACAATATAGAACACTATAACAATATAGAACACTACAACAATATAGAACACTATTACAATATAGAACACTACAACAATATAGAACACTCTAACAATATAGAACACTATAACAATATAGAACACTATAACAATATAGAACACTATAACAATATAGAACACTGCAACAATATAGAACACTATAACAATACAGAAGAAAAGAATTATACCTATTCCACAATTTCCAATATCACTCCCTAAAAACACAACCCAATGACACAATCCTTGGATAGCTTTTCAGAATGCACTGAAATGTTGGTCCACATGGCGAACTAAAGGCTTGGAAACTGTAAATGATTTAGTAAATAAATGTATTTCCATGACAGAATTAAAAAGTTATTCTGGACTGACCAATGTTAGATATTTTCACATACATGAAACTTAAAAGTTACATATCACGGAATTTCGATTTGAAATCTTTAGGACATCAGAGCAACCTTGAGGGAATCCTATTTGAGTCAGAAAATGATGTTCATACGATAGATAAGATATATAAACCCTTTCAGAGAGCATATCCAACTGACGATCTCTTAGAAAGAAATATAAACTATTGGAACCAAGACTTAAAAATAATTGATATTGACACAAGATGGAGGGAATGTTGCAATACTAACATTACAGTTAGCAAAAATGTACGCTTAATCCAGTAAACTAAACTATAAAATCTATTATACAAGAGACATAATTGACAAATTCATGTCTTACGTGTAAAGACTTGTAACAATAATTCAATAATCCTTCTGGGAACGCTATAAAGTCCAAAAGTTATGGGCAGAGCTAGAAAGTTGGCTGTCAGAAGTATTACAATGTACATTCACTGCATGTTTAAAGACATGGCATATGAGGGTGCAGTGAGATACTCGTTGGGTTGGACTTTTCTCGTCAATCATCTTGAAAAAAAATATACTTTAAAAGCTGGAAATCAACCATGGCAGGGTCAGACGCTTAATGATCTAAATGTTGAAAGTGTGTGGGCGACGGAGAGAGACACAATGGTGCAGTAGGAGGCGGAGAGTGATGCGGGCGCTGGAGATGGAGGTGTGAGCAGGTGGGTCTGGGCAGGGTGATGTCATTGATGTTTCTGTCTATAAATGAATAAAAACAAAGAACAGCCAGAGAGCTAAGCAAACCACAGGCACTGACACTGTTGGCTGTCAGAATGTGATAACTGAGTGTCACCATCTCTGACTGAAGCCTCTCCAATTGATTTACGGAATGACTCGGAATGCTAAGATGCATATTAATGTACTGTAGTCTCTCTTTTTAGTCTCCGTACCTGCTAATGTACTGTAGTCTCTCTTTGGTTTCCATATATATTAATGTATTGTAGTCTCTCTGTAGTCTCCATACCTATTAATGTATTGTAGTCTCTCTGTAGTCTCCATACCTATTAATGTATTGTAGTCTCTCTGTAGTCTCCATACCTATTAATGTATTGTAGTCTCTCTGTAGTCTCCATACCTATTAATGTATTGTAGTCTCTCTGTAGTCTCCATACCTATTAATGTATTGTAGTCTCTCTGTAGTCTCCATACCTATTAATGTACTGTAGTCTCTGTAGTCTCCATACCTATTAATGTACTGTAGTCTCTGTAGTCTCCATACCTATTCCTGTACTGTAGTCTCCATACCTATTAATGTACTGTATTCTCTCTGTAGTCTCCATACCTATTAACGTACTGTATTCTCTCTGTAGTCTCCATACCTATTTAATGTACTGTAGTCTCCATACCTATTAACGTACTGTATTCTCTCTGTAGTCTCCATACCTATTAATGTACTGTAGTCTCTCTGTAGTCGCCATACTTTTAATGTACTGTAGTATCTCTGTAGTCTCTCTGTAGTCTCTCTGTAGTCTCCATACCTATTAATGTACTATAGTCTCTGTGTAGTCTCCATACATATGAATGTACTGTAGTTTCTCTGTAGTCTCCATACCTATTAATATACTGTAGTCTCTCTGTAGTCGCCATACCTTTTAATGTACTGTAGTCTCTCTGTAGTCGCCATACCTTTTAATGTACTGTAGTATCCCTACCTTTTAATGTATTGTAGTCTCTCTGTAGTCTCCATACCTATTAATGTACTGTAGT